>JAFMSR010000009.1:39835103-40037302 GCA_022818135.1 Saxidomus purpurata | reverse complement strand
TTACGAATAATGTTCAAACCATGACCCCCAGGTCAAAATGGACTCCTTCTTGTACTGAGATTGTTGACCTTGTATTACAGCGAATAGTAGCCAGGTGAGCTATACAAGGCAATCTTGGTCCTCTTCTGTTGTTTTTTAATTACTAACTGCCTGTACATTTTATAAATATAGCATATTATTATCTCCAATGGTATCATAACACTTGTTGTTGAAGGCTGCATTGTAATTATGGTATTCAACATATGGTTAATCATAGTGCTATGAGTTGTTTATTAAAGGAAGTTGCTGCTTGGTAACCGGACGACTAGATTTTTGTCGAGTCGTCAAGTAACCGGATGAGTACCCTATACTCGTATCTTAGGCTAGTCGTCAATTTTTTTGTATAAAAAATCATACACAATGTATAGCTGAATTAATAGTAATAAGTCATATTAACATGTCGATTGATTCTGCATTTATGCCCTGACCAAATGTTTGTGTGTACATGTATCTGGTTGTACGCAAGTTACGGCTATATTCCAGTCGTATCACGGCTGTCAGTTAATGCACCGTTCTTCGGCAAGTTTAGACCACATAAGCGGTTCACCAGTAACGGATACTAAAATAAGTTAGTAACTGAGAACTTGTTTTACTTGAACTTTCGTGCATTAAAACGCAACTGCGGGAAAAGTCTAATTGTTAAAGCCTGTTTTAGCCGCCTGTAAATAAAACTCCCATATCAAAAACTCTCTCAAAAATAATTATCAAATATTTAAGCTAGGTCTGAAGTACGACATACATAAAGCACGTGCATTTGTTGGGGGGATTTTTTTAAGTTCGTGCGAAAAATAAAGTCTGTACCCCTGAATTACCATGCTAATTGAAGCATACTTTTTAAAGAGAGAGAGAAAGAGAGAGAGAGAGAGAGAGAGAGAGAGAGAGAGAGAGAGAGAGAGTATGACTTGGAATTATTTGCATAAGGTTACTACCGACGTGGGGATCGGACCCAGAACCCTTCGATCCTGAGGCAAACGCGCTAGCAGTGTGCCACGACGGCTCCACTTCCTTTATCAAATGTGTACATAATAAACAATACAAACAATGTATGTTTAAATCATTTATCATTTATTTCATGGTTCTTACTTTGACTTGATGACTGTCTCCAAAGTTTCGGAAAGGAGCAACAAAGAACTTAAAAATTAAATTTGGCGAAGGCCCACATTAGTTAAATCTGATATAAAAAGAATAATCTATCTATATGCCACACATCATTAAACATACTAACCAGTTATAACTGAAGTTATTGTACATTTTGTACATGTATAAACTTTAAACCTTGTACAAAATCAGTGTGATTGCATTACTTATTTCATTACGCGTAGAGATCAGTGTCAACGGTACAATGCAGAATGATCTTTTTTATAAATTGATATCAAAGTACGTACACATATTTTGAAAAGTATGATTTAAATAAGACATTAACCTTAATTACAGAAATGTCTGATTCTGTAGGCAGGAGTGGACAGCAAAGTCGGGCATCAGGAGCCAGGCAAAAAACAACGCGTGAAAAGGGAGCTAGCAGTTCAAATGTTTCTGTATATAAAAGTTCGGCGGAGGTATCAGTAAGATATAAAGGCAGCAAGGCGTCGTCAGTGTACAAGGGTTCGGATGAATATTTCGAGTACAGCTGTGACCCCTGAAATTTTGTGGGAATTCACTTGGAGGCGCAGGGATTCTGCACTAATTGTGACGAATATCTTTGCGGTGCGTGCTTTAAAAGCCACTCCAGGAATAAACGTTCACGTAATCACGCTTTACTAGACAAGGATGATATGCCCAAAATAACTGTTAAACTTTGTGATCCGTGTGAAACTGCCGGTGATGTAGAGGAGGCTGAAGGATACTGCACGGATTGTGGCGAATATCTGTGCAGTAGCTGTTTTAGGAGTCATTCCAGGAATAAGGTGTCTAGACAGCACGTGTTACTAGACAAAGATAATATGCCGGATTCGACCGACAGTATACTTACATCTGCCGTCGATAAGAGGAATATCAACACGCCAGACACCGACTCTCAGAAGTATAACGAAGAGTACACTTACATCTGGGACATTAGTGTTGAGACTGAGAAGGACGATAAAGACTGTTATATCACAGATATGACTCTGGTGAGCAGCACTGCCGTCGATAAAAACAGAAATAATATCAAACAGGGAATGCCACGTACCAAAAACGCAGCCTCCCAAAAACGAGCCCCCCAGAGTCATTCCAGGAATAAGATGTCTAGACAGCACGTGTTACTAGACAAAGATAATATGCCGGATTCGACCGACAGTATACTTACATCTGCCGTCGATAAGATGAATATCAACGCGCCAGACACCGACTCTCAGAAGTATAACGAAGAGTACACTTACATCCGGGACATTAGTATTGAGACTGAGAGGGACGAGAAAGACTGTTATATAACAGATATGACTCTGGTGAGCAGCACTGAGCTGGTCCTGGCTGACAATGATAACAATTCGTTGTCACTCGTCGATCCTGTAAATAATGTTATAAAAGACAGCTTGAGATTAGAAACAATTTCTAATGGTCTCACAACGATTTCCCAGGCCCGGGTAGCTATAGTATTATACGGAGCAAATGTAAGATTCAGATTATATCAGTATCTGGAGGACTGTCTGTGATGCGAAATTTGAACACAAACGGTGATTGTATAGATGTTCAGTGTATCAATGGGAAATTACATGTTTCATTTTGGGAACCAGTTAAGTTCCAGATTCTTCAACTGACAGGTGTCGTACAGAAGACAATCAATCCTGATTCTGAAGTACTAAAACAATGTACACTTCCTCGACACATCGCAGTAAGTCCTGATGAGAGTATGATCTACGTATCTGACTGGAAAACCAACAAAGTTATGTGCATTGATATGTATGGGAATATGATACCTATATTTCAAGGTGAGCTTGATCTGCCTCATGATATCACCATCTCTCCATTCGGATCAGTCTACCTATGCAACAGAGAACAGTACGTCGTGTACAGGATGACGTCAGTCCTGAGTGAAGCCACTGTGATACTAGGACAAGGAGATGGTTTGCGGTACCCACAGGCAATGTGTTTTAATACTGACAAGCAACAGCTTTACATGAGCTGCGCAAGTCCAGAGGCCAAATATCGCAATTGTATAAAAGTTTATAAATTGAAATAGATGAACAACCCTGACAATTAACATTGACTCAAAAACATACCACGAGAAACATGATGCTTGTTACAATGTATATCATTACCGTATTTTTCAATATATTTCATTTACATCTTCTTGTAGAACTACACACAGAAAATATATACATGAGACAAGTCGGAAAATAAAACCTAATGACGATGTTTTATTCTATATACATGTATCATGTGAATATCGAAAAACAAGACTTATTATAATTGAATGGGTAATTCCCTACAACGAACCGATAAATTTCTTAAAGCATTAACAATGAGCTAAATGTATGTAGAATAATGAAAAATATGTTTTTCTTTCGAACAACAAATCTCGAGAAAAAAATGTGCAAAAAGCGACATTTTATAATAAATCGTGATCAACCCAAACATTATGAAACTGTTTATTAAGGTTTTACTGAACTACAACACGACGTATTATTTTGCAAATTTTACCGATGTTTGCTGGAAGTTTTAGCTTTCAGGTATTGTGGCAATCCTTTCAAATATTTGAATAAAAATTGACAAAATTTGAAGGGGCATTCCCTACAACGAACATATTATTTTCAGCAAACGTTAACAATGAGCTATAAGTATATTAATGTAAAATTATAAATAAATAAGTTTCTCAAGTAAAACATATCGAGAAATGTCTAGGTAACGCAAGATGTGTCAATATAGCAAACGTTATCCTACGGAATCTTGTTACTGTCATCTAGAATGTCACGACAACGTGACGAGACAATGCGACACGACGCACGTCATCGTGATACAACATCGCGATAATGAGAACCGACCCGGGACAATGCGATACGACATTCGGCAAAATGTCCCAATGTCACTTTGCGTTGTCTGGCGTTATGTCTGTATTTAAAGAAACGAAGGTCGCCATGTCGTATCGCATTGTCGCGATGTCGTATCGCATTGTCGTACGCCGTTTTCTGTAGCTCAGCGCGACACACGACAACACAAATCGACGCGCGACAATGAGATGGACACTTGACAACGCGATACGAACCACAACTTTAAAAAAGGCATTGTCGCCATGTCGTTTCGCACAATCGTGTGTCGCCCCTGTATCAATAGCACGACACACAACAACGCGACACAGCACTCGACAACGCGATACGACGCACGACATTTTCAAACAACAGTGTCGCGATGTCTCTTCGCATTGTCATGCATCGACCGGCGATCACATGCTTTTACCGCTTAAATGCAATTAAGTTTCTTTAAGTTCAATTGTTTTTTTTTCAACCCAATTGGTGAAAAACTTACCTGTTTACACGTCAATGCCATACGACATTCGGAAAATGTCGTGATATCGCTTCACATTGACGTGATGACTTGTCATGTTGTCGCGGTGGCGTATCGCATTGTCGTACGTGGTGTCCTAAATTAAGCTCAGCGCGACACTGCGTTACGGCACTCGACAACGGGATACGAAGCACGTCATATAGCACGACACACGACAACGTTACGACAGACAAGAACGCGATACGGCATGCGACAACGCGATATGACGCACACTATTTCGCGATGTGTTATCATATTGTAATGCGTCGACCAGACCGCCGAATAAGGAGAAGCAGAGACAAAACGCTATCCTATTCAGTAATTGTGGAAACGCCTGTGAATAAAGACCACCTATCAACAAAGACCGCTCTAACTTCTTCCGATTGATGATCGTTGTTCACAGGTTTTACTGTACCAGGATAAATTCATCGTAATTGATTTCAGTGACGTATTGAGAAAAGTTAGCATCAACATTGACAAATCATCAACAAAGTAAGTACGTTTTCGTTGTGTTGTTACGATCACAGATAAAACACAAAAGATAATGTAAATCATAACAGTCTATGCCACACTTATAAGTAATATTGAGACTGCGGTAGATAAAACTTTGACAACGGTGGAGTCTCGGATGAATACAGGATACCCGTCACAAATTGCTAGTTGTGATTTCGCAATGGACACATGTCATTCTAGCCACCTTCTCTACAACAGTATTTCCATTGCACTCTCGTTATGAATGTTCCACCATGCTTGAAAACTTATAAGTGTTTATACAGACATTTTTTTATAACATCAGGAATGTGTCCATATCTTGTAAAGGAGCGGTTATAGGAACAATGGAACATTCTGAGATAATAATACTTTCCGAGAGCTATGGCATCTAGTTGTAGTGATGAACAGTGTCTACCTGTGACCCGATTGTTTTAGTGAGTGAATTCCAAAGCACGCACCGAACAATGCTTTTAGAAGAACTATATAAGTATAAAGTTGCATTGGTGCACAGGTATCGTGTTCACCTCAGGATCAGAGTGTCGCGGGTTCGATCTCCACCAGAGCCAAGTAGTGGTAGATAATCCAGAGTGTGTGTGTGTCTCTCTCTTTCTCTATCCCTGCCTCCTCTTTCTCTCTCCCTCTCCCCCCCCCCCCCTCTCTCTCTCTCTCTCTCTCTCTGTCTGTCTCTGTCTCTCTCTCGTCTGCGATGTTGATTCAATCTGGAGTGAGTATCAAAGGCAATTAATGCAAGTTGTAAGAACTTGTTTTGACATCGAGAGTAAATAAATCAGTATACCAAATTGAGTATAAAACTTTACAGCAGTTAGCAGACTGAGTCTTCCGGGATGTTCGTCGCTGGCTGTCAACGACAACTTTTGTTTGATTTGGTCAACATCATGTGGCAAATTATAGGACGTATTTTGCATAGTTCCGATATGTTCATAGTCATCTACACGTTTTGTAACAAAATTGCCATTGATACAGTCAGAAATATTTGTTTAACGTTTTTGATTAATCTATTAAACAATAATGGCGCATGTTTCAGCATTATAACTGTTTCTCGATTTTTGTGCGTACTTTTGACAAATATGTAAAAGATCAACAGTGTTTTGTCGTCTGCCTGTATACATATATGTACATGTACAGTGAGATATTTTGAATTTATATTTGGTGTACAACTATACATTTAGCGGCAGTCCACACTTAATTTACTAATTAACTTAATTAATTGTTTACATTAGTTATAACCTTTTAATGTTACCTTCACATATTTATTCTAAACATAAAAGCAATAAACTATTGTGAGAGAAACATCTTGGGGGAGAAATTACTAAGGGAGAAATGACAATGAGGAGAAACGTCTACAGATCCTGGGTCTTGGGTGTGCGGAATCATACACTGATGAACCCTCATATACTCTTTTGCTGACATGTCCAACTCCCTAAATATATTTTCTACGCGTTTGCCATATTACCAGACAGTAAATAATGTGTTGTTTGAATAATTTACAAAAACGTACTCAAACCAAAAATGTACCCTAATAAAGAAAGTCAAAATGTACATATTTTAGAAGTCAAGTCGTACCCTCATAGAAAGTCAAAATGTAGCAAAAGAAACTTTAGTTTGCCGACACTTATAACAGAGGATACGTGGGTGATTTGCGGGCGTGAATAAACGGGCGAGGCGAAGTCCATAAACTTGCTGACTTGAAATCACTACAACCTCTTATAGATCGGGACCATTGGTTCGAACCCTGTTACCGAACATGAAAATGAAAAATCGATATCTTAGTAAATATTTAACACTTTGACTCATGATTTCTGTCAGTCAGCTTCAAACAAATCCTCCGATAGATTTTGATCAAAACTTCTTTTAAACAGACCTGTTAGAGAGGCATGTAACGGGAAAACTAAAAATCCGCCGACAATTCCTTGCCATCGGCTTTTCCTTGCTTGCCAGTATGCGATTTGTAAGACCGGGATAATTATCAAAACTGAATAAAGAGATAAAAGTTGCGGTTTCTATTGTTACTGCATGTTCTACAGCTAGCATCAGACCAACGTTGAGTAAAAACTGTTGTGACTGTAATAATCATTCTTGCTTAAAGTCCCGTGATCACTTTGGATGCTAACTTACTTGTACACTGTAGCAGTAAGGTGTCCTACCGGCAGAATTGGACATAATTTGGCTGAACTACATTCCTAACGTTTCTAGTTAAATGGAAAGCATGTTTCCATAAATATAGTAAAATAGTATTTAATAAATGTATAAATCAACCTTGTTCTAGAGTTACTAAATCTCAGTTCTATTGATATATCCGCAAATTCATTATTTGATGTAAGAGTATTAAAGGGATAATGGGACTTTCAGGTAAAAAAAACCTGCTCGTATAAATTAACGACAATCAATAAGGCGCCGTCAACTCCATTGTGCAGAAGGGCGGTGCAGTTCAGACTTCGGCTGATCTTTAGTTCTTGCGCATACACATGTATCAACCCAATAATATTTTGATTGACTACAATATGTTGCAGAGGCCTTTCAAAACAACGTTTTTGCGTAAGTTTCCTTACTTTAAGGTTTCTTTGATGTAGAGATATATTTTTCATTTCCAAATGCAAGCTAAATGTTCAAAAAAGTGAAATACTGTAACAACAAACAATTTAAATCCCAAAGAGACATAACTGTTTTATACACACCAAACTTTACAGAGGTCGAAACATAAATATGATCATGTATTTAGTATATGTACATTCGCATACATTCTAAGCTGTCAGGAAGATTTAATCGAAAATAAAGTTTTTGGATAAAATTGTGAACAAAAGCGCTGCACTACACATCAATAAGCAACAAGTACCGAATCAGCATGAAATAACGAGTAGAACTGTTTACCTCATTAAAAAACTTCAGTGTCAGGGGAGACTATTCAATTTTATGAGAGCACTCAATTACATTGTATGTGCGATAGCTGCTCTTTGGGTGACAACAGAAAAATGCAGAAAACTAGAGTCAAGTAATGAGAACATATGTTTCTCACTATCTTTTCTCTGTCGTATTTTCAAACCAAATCGATTATATTTATCTATGAACAGATTTGGAATAATACGTTTGTGGAGTACAGGGTGAAGTGTTTACATGCACAAATTGATTATTTCAGGGTTCAAAATTATCTACATTTAACCGAAGATCATTTCAACTATTTTCAGCAAATTTAAAATGAAGTAAAAGAAACCTCATGAATTTACGACAAGCTTCACTAACAAAGGAAAATATACATAATATAGTATACATGTATGCCTATTTTGATAAGGTGAAAGTTGTCCTTACCCTGCCATCCTTCAATGTGAACAGTACAGTTTATTGTAGTTTATTGTAGTATGTGCATCAAAAATGAACATTAACCTACTTGTATTTGAAATTATTTTTTGCAGCATTGTACCCCTATTTACTGACTCGGTATATAATTATTGATTTACCAACATCAAAATTGCAGCGAATTCTGCGCTGCGATTGCACAACACTAAATACTTTTCCATAAACTGACTGTATAAATATTCAGCTATCACAACATACCTGTATACTTGTTGAGAAAATACAAACCAAAAAACTGTAGAATCACCTTAAACACACTAAAAATTCCCCTTTTTGTGTGCAATTTGTGTTATTTTATATCCGAGAATAAATTGGAAGTGCACAATTATTTCTTTTAGAATATTCAATTTCATTTGTAACGATCGACGAAAAATACGCGTATCAATACTGAATATTTGTCAAATATGCACTAATTATCAACGTGTAGGAAAAGGGGGAAAAGTTAAACTCGGATATGTGTCTTGAAAAATAGCGATATGCCATAATTCTTGGGGCAATTTTGACTTCCATCTTTGCACAATCGGCCCTATTACGGCACTAAAGTGGCCTTAGACATGTACAATGTACTATGTAGATTTGATAATATGAATATTTGTCTCATATGTGTGCTGACGGAACAATTATTTGGAAACGGAGCTTTAATGCCACATCAGGTTGTCTACATCAACGATGCCACATGCACAAGTTTGTTTCTTGTTTCGCATCTCCCCTCGTATACATCAAGCAAGTGTCCGTAGACGACGCATATCAGTGGAGGTCTTAATAGACTGACCATCCGATACGTATGGCTCGTATTTTGACTTGAATATTACTTTGCAGAGAATACATGACATCAAAGTTACAAGTGTTAATATGGAATTTAGCATAATTGCATATCCTTCGGGCAGCCACCAGATTTTAATACACACTCAGCAGACACGCCTGTGTTTTTTGTAGACACTGAACCACAGGAATATATTTTTTCCGGCTTTAATTGTTTTGTCTTTAAACATTCGTTTAAGAACCAAGCTAACAAAATATAATGCTATCTTTCCCGGATCTTTACTTGTACATTTTACCCCTCAAGTACCTGGTAGACTAAAAAACCAGAGGAATACCAGACCTGCCCACGTGCACAGATAGACCTGCGCACGAGCTCTTTCCAAAATATATGGTCCCATGCCAAACAAAAGAGTAGGTGTGTAACTACGTGTAATATGGGTCGGTAAATCCCGATAGCAAAAGTAAACATTCCACTATGCATTGAGCCCATTAAAGTAGCGTAAAAGTTATAAATTATCAGATCTATGCAACGCTAATGTGACTAGACACGAAATTCTAACTTACATTTCCGGAATTAAATTTCTATTGTAGGAGCTCAGAGTGAACTGTATAGGGTATGTTTATTTCCGTAGACGCATTGCTAAAATCTATTTATTTTAATTATGTTTATTGTTTTGTATTAACATTTAATTGTGGCTAAATCTTAAACAAAGATTTTTGTCTAGAAATTTAACCGCTGGCTGCTCCCTCTATCTCAAGAAATGGGACTGACCAGTCATTAAAGAGGCACTCCCTAAAATTTGTGTCAGATTAAATTACTGCAAAAGCATAAATAATAGAAAGTTGAATAACTTTTAAAGCATAAATAATAGAATAGTTGCAAGTGTTATTAATTAACATAAAAGTTTAAGCTACACATTCTAGTCGTTATCGGTAAAATCGGCGCTATGAAAGATTGTACTTGTACATTGTATTTGTACAGTTAATGAGTGGCTAGCGATTTATTACAGAAAGCCTCTGATCATTTATGTTCATTTTTATTAAGTATGTTCTTTAAAATTGTTTATCATTTTACGTTTATTTAACACGTTATTTATGTTTGAAGAATGTGATGTTCATGTACCAAAATGATTGAACGGTCTTAATATCGGGGGATCTAAATAACGGAACTACACTGTAATGATTTAACTTTCTCACGGAGGATAGAAACCCAGTACTTGTCCGTCTGTGGGAATCATTCTTAGTTTACTGTCCGCCTGTAAATAATTAAAATACTATTGGAACACTTACTATCCCTTCTCCCCTTCCTAAACATACATGGCAATTATACCTGCCTCTGTGTGTGCTGGCGTGCAATCGTGTTCCTGTGTGTGTGTGTGTGTTGGGGGGTGTGGGGGGGGGGGCATACACTAGCATATTATATTTTGGTTCTTGTGAATACTGTTGCCGAAAGACAAGTTTATCACTTGATTTATCTGTACGCAATATGAATATGGTACAAGATCCACTGTAACTGTACCAAAAACGATCAGACTAGATTATCTGACTGACATCCAGCTAAGCCTTAAACCAGTAATAAACATAGCTAGTTTTAATCGACGTTGTTTAACATGGTTTAAAATATGTTTATCTACTCCGGTATAGATATGTTGGACATGAATACAATCACCATGACTAGGTATCACAGTGATTCATTTAAGTGTCACCTTCAGTCCTATTTGTAAAGCAAATCAATTAAATTGTTAAAACCGGATGAGCTCATATTTAATGAAAAAAAAATCATTATGTTTATAACAGCGAAGTACTGAGGATAGTTTTAATATTTACATTTATTACAGAAATGTCGGATTCCGTAGGCGGGAGTAGACAGCAAAGTCAGATAGCTGGAGCCAGGCACAAAACTCCACTTGAAAAGGGAGCCAGCAGTTCAGATGTTTCTGTATACAAAAGTTCGGCCGAGGAATCAGTAAGATACAAAGGCAGCAAGGCGTCGTCTGTGTACAATGGTTCAGAGGAATATTTCGAGTATAGCTGTGACCCGTGTAATACTGCGGGAGATCATGTGGAGGCGCAGGGATTCTGCACTAATTGTGACGACTATCTTTGTGGTGCGTGTTTTAAAAGCCACTCAAGGAATAAACTTTCACGCAATCACGCTTTACTGGATAAGGATAATATGCCGAAAATAACTGTTAAACTTTGTGATCCGTGTAAAACTGCCGGCGATGAAGAGGAGGCTGCAGGATACTGCACAGATTGTAGCGAATATCTGTGCAGTATCTGTTTTAGGAGTCATTCCAGGAATAAGGTATCTAGGCAGCACGTGTTACTAGACAAAGATAATATGCTGGAATGGACCGACAGTATTCTTGCATCTTCCGTGGCTAAAATAAATATTAACACGCAAGACACCGACTCTCTGAAGTATAATGAAAAGTACACTTACATCCGGGACATTAATGTTAAGACTGGGAAGGACGAGAAAGACTGTTATATCACACGTATGACTCTGGTGAGCAGCACTGAGCTGGTTCTGGCTGACAATGATAACAAATCATTGAAACTCGTCGATCCTGTAAATAATGTCATTAAAGACAGCTTGAGATTAGAAACATTTCCGGATGGTCTCACAAGGATTTCCGAGGCCCGGGTAGCTGTAGTATTATACGGCAAATGTACGATTCAGATTATATCAATATCTGGAGGATTGTCTGTGATGCAAACTTTGAACACAAACGGTAAATGTGTAGATGTTCAGTGTGTCAATGGGAAACTATATGTTTCATTTAAAGAACCAGTAAAGTTCCAGATTCTTCAAATGACAGGTGCCGTAAAGAAGACAATCAATCCTGATTCTGAAGTACTAAAACACTGTACACTTCCTCTACACATCGCAATAACTGCTGATGAGAGTATGATTTACGTATCTGACTGGAAAACCAACAAAGTTATGTGCATTGATATGAATGGGAATATTATATCTATGTTTCAAGGTGAGCTTGACTGGCCTAAGGATATCACCATCTCTCCATTCGGATCAGTCTACGTGTGTAACAGAAAACAGCACGTCGTGTTCAAGATGACGTCAGACCTGAGCGAAGCCACTGTTATACTAGGACAAGGAGATGGTTTGTGGTACCCGCACGCAATGTGTTTTAATGCTGACAAGCAACATATCTACATCAGCAGCGGAGATGCAGAAGTCAAATATTGCAATTTTCTAAAGGTTTACCAATGGAAATAGGTGAACAAGCCTGACAATTAACAGGGATTAAGAACATACCACGAGACACATGATGCTTTTTACAATGTATATAATGTGACCGTCTTTTTCAATATATTTCATTTACATCTTCTGTAGTACTACGTACGGAAAATTTGTACATGAGACAAGTCGGAAAATGAAACCCAATGTCGATATTTTATCCTATATACATGTACTACTAGTATGGCGCTTTATTTCTGTGGTGCTAAATAGTGGCGTTTTCTTAACTGTTCTGAGTTGTCGGTACATATATATATATATATATATATATATATATATATATATATATATATATATATAAATGTGAATATCGTAAAACAACACATAAATGAAAGGGACATTCCCTTGCAACTAACCGATTATTTTCTGAAATCGTTAAAGAGACATACCCTATAACTGATATCAAACTAAATAACCTCCAAAACATAAATAATAGAATCTTTAGAAGTATTATAACTTGATCTAAAAGTTTCAGCTATGCATTCCCAGTCATTACATGTACATGTATCGATAAAATCAGCGGTTTAAAATATACTGCAGTACCGTAAACCATTCAATAATCTATGTAGAGTTGTTGTTGTACAATTAATGGGTGGATGTAATTTATTATAGAAAGCCTTTATATTGATTAATTGTGGTAAAATGATGCCTTTTTCGTATTAGGTTCTTCTTTGAAATTGTAATTATTTATCATTTTACGTTCATTGAACACATAATCTATGTTTCGAGAATATAATCTGCTGGATGTAGGGAGTGCCTCTTTAACAATTAGCTAAATGTATGTAGAATATTGAAAAATAAGTTTTTCTTAAGAACAACAAATATCGAAAAAACGATGTGCCAATAAAGCGACGTTTTATCATAAATCGTTATCCGCCTAAAAATCATAAAACACATGTTTATTAAAGTTTTACGGGGCTACAACACGTATGATTATGCAAATTTTACCGATGTTTGCTGGAATATTTAGCTTTCAGGTATTGTTAAACTTTAGCGTGAAATGATCTGTATCATGTTGATTGTTAAAGAAAATAAAATATTCTATATATTTATGTAAAAAAGTATATGTTAAATTCCAGTTACAAACAAAAGTTTAGCTATTGGTAATATCGGAAAAGTATTTATTTGGTTAATAAATTGTTATATATAAAAATTCTAATTTAGTTCTGGTCGTTGTCAGCATTTTGTTTGTATTGCATTGGTACAGGCGGCACTTTTCTGGCCTTGCCTATATACCAAAGAGTCCGGAGAGTAATAACGGAAAGTTCTCCTGATGGATCCCCGTATTTAAGTAGGGCCGATAATTTTATAACATATAACTAAATTATATGTGTCGTGACCCAGTTTGAATACATATGTAGGCTTAATATGCATTGAAAGTTTATTTATCCCAGAGATACGCAAGCCAAACACCCAGAGTACGAACCTCGGGGTTGTAGCTATCCTGTTAAGTGACCTTGCCCTGAGCGTTTAAGTAAATATACCTCCGTACATGTAACTCCCAGTACAGCTTTGACTGTACTTGCATTATTCTGAGCCGAACTCAAAGCTTCTAGTCACTACATCTACGGGATTGACGTGGAACGGAGCTATTCTCCTATATTAAGGGTTCACGAACCAGAACGGCTACAAAGTAGTGTCGGTTTATCTCTTGGCTTTCGTGATGGTAAGCACAATCCTGTTTAAATGATTAAAAGAACAATAGTGCAGTTTGTTGTTTCCTGACAGAAAAAAGTTTTAATATAGCCATATTTCTCACGTATTTAAATTAAATTTGATGCAGAGGTAGCGCAATCGCCTCAGGATTGAAGGGTCCCGGGTTCGATCTCCACCAGAGCCAAGTAGTGGTAAATAATTCCAGTGTGTTTGTGTGCGATTAGTGTAAGTTGTAAGAACTTATTTTGACATCGAGAGTAAATAAATTAGTATATCAAGTTAAGTATAAAGATTCACAGCAGTTAGCAGATTGAGTCTTCCGGGATGGTCGTCGCTGGCTCAACGACAACTTCTGTTTGATTTGGTCAACATCATGTGGCAATTTATCGGACGTATTTTGCATAATACCGATATGTTTATAGTCATCAACACATTTTGTAGCAAAAATGCCATAGATACAGTCAGAAAGATTTGTTTAACGTTTTTGATTCATCAATTTACAATAACGGCGGATTTTTCAGCATCTCCATTTTTGTGCGTACTGTTCACAAATATGTAAAAGATCAACAGTATCAACAATGTCGTCTACCTGTGTCGTCTGACTGAATGCAAACATGTACAGTGAGATATTTTGAATGTATATTTGGTGCAAAACTAAACACTTAGTTGCAGTCATCACTAAATTAACTAATTAACTTAATTAATTGTTAACATTAGTTTTACCATTTGAAGTTACCTTCACATATTTATTCTAAGCATAAAAACAATAAACTATTGTGGGAGAAACATCTTGGGGGAGAAATTACTAAGGGAGAAATGACTAGGGGGAGAAACATCTACAGATCCCGGGTCTTGAGTGTGCGAAATCATAAACTGGCGAACCCTCATATACTATTTTGCTGACATGTTCATCTCCCTGAAAACTATTTTCTATGCGTTTGCCATACTACCAGACAGTTAATAGTGTGCTGTTTGAATTATGTATAAAACGTACTCAAACCAAACATGTCCCTTTACGTAAGAAAGTTGCTAGTTTCTTACGGAGGATAGGGATCTGTTACTAGTTCTTCCCAGGCTTCGCCAGGGTGAGCTTTTCTGATGGATGATAGTCCGTCGTCCGTCAACAGTTTGATTCAAATGACATCTCCTCTGAAACCACTAGGCCAATGTTAATGAAACTATGCAGAATGTTCCTTGCATGAAGCTCTACCAAAATTGTTCAAAGAATTCCATTCCATGCAGAACTCTTGTTGCTATGGAAACAAATAGGAAAAACTTTAAACATCTTCTTCTCTGAAACCACAAGGCATAGAGCTTAGATATTTGGCATGTACCATTGTTTAGTAGACCTCTACCAAGATTGTTCAAATAATGACCCCCGGGTCAAAATTGACTCCGCGCGGGTGGTCAATTAATTTTACATAGGCTAATATAGGAAAAGCTTTAAAAATCTTCTTCCCTGAAACCACAAGGCCTAGAGCTTAGATATTTGGCATGTAACATTGTCTAGTGGACCTCTACCAAGATGTTCAAATTATGCTCCTGGGATCAAAATTGACCTTGCCCGGGGGGTCACTTAGTTTTACATAGGCTTATATAGGAAAAACTTTAGAAATCTTCTTCTCTGAAACCACAAGGCCAAGAGCTTAGATATGTGGCATGTAGCATTGCCTAGTAGACCTCTTCAAAGTTTGTTCAAATTATGCCCCTGGGGTCAAAATTGGCCTTTCCCGGGGAGGAGGGGGGGGAGGGGTGTTCATTTGTTTTAAAAAGATGTATATAGGAAAACCTTTTTGGTATATAGCATTGTCTAGTGATCTTCCACCAGGCAAGTGGACTTGTACCAAGGTGAGCGATATAGGGCCATCTTGGCCCTCTTGTTTGTAAAAGACATTATCATTGTTTTAACATTTAAATAGCGCACCTTGCCAAATATATAAGGCACTGTACTTTAAGATTTACCTTAAGGCGAGCGGTGGTGTAGAGGTTAAGGTGTCTGCCACTCATCCCGGAGATTGCGGGTTCGAGCCCCACTGGAGTCACGACCGTACCTCCTCGTATGATACCAGTACTGGTTTTTCCAGGAAGCGGACTCGAAAGTGACTCGATAAGCTACAAGCTTTCTTCACAGTATAAACTAATGATATATTTGACTGATTTGGTATGCATAAGTCTATAAGATATCATCCAATTTCGTTTGAATGGCAGTGTAAACCACACGGATAATTAACCATGACGAACTATTATATATTGTTTACCGAGGCTTCGCAACAATTTATAATGACTTTAAACATACTTTTGAGACATAATTCACAGACAAATATTCCTATATTTGTAAAGTTTCACGGGTCTTAAACTTCTTGAATACCATATAATGTAAAACAGTGAACCAGCGGGCGACTTGACTGTATAATGGTCAACTACATATCCTTCCCATGCATTGTGTTGTGAAAAATGTATCCTTCTATTTCGGTCATTTATTATAGAAACTGAAAGCATAAATGGGCATAAAATGTATTTCAGTCGTATTTATTTCATATTTGTAAATAGTATGCTATTTTACCGTTTTGAGAGCTATTAAAATTTTGCTCTACGTTTCTTGAAAGTGGGAGTTGAGTATGACTGTAGGACGGTATGATTTGTAATTCCTCTTTTGAAAATATGCATATCTTCTGAATCAGTTAATACTCGTATGCCATTATACAGGGTTCAAATTAATGTTGAAAAAATGCTGATGAAATTGTTAGAGCTTATTTTGACCAGGGAAGTTAAATAATCTGAGAACTGTGACCATTAGTGTAAGATTAAGGGAAGTCAAATGTTATAAAGTTAGAAAGTCATAATAAGGTTCCAGTCTTGAACACCATGTGTATGTGTTATATTTTCAATTGAATTAAACGAGCGAAATAGAGACGATAATATCTTTTTTTTTTTATCACCTTTTCTTGTTCAGCATTTTCTGAACTTCTTGTGCTCTCCCCGCCACCGAATCTTTAGTATACGTAAAGCGGGCAAAAGTCGCTTTCTTTCAGTACAGTAAGTAAGGAAACAATGACGGTGACGTAACAAATATATGTTTATCCTTTCGATACCTGCATTGTGAAAAAATAGAATACGCCTCGCATATTATATTCATTTTTGTTAAAGGCTTTAATGAAAATAAGCCATTAATATTAACACAGAATAGATCGCTTCATATGTTAAATCATGAAAGTATATAACAAAAGAATAGTATCAGTAGTTTCTCTACTACCACTTATACTGCCACTACCTCTAGTATTACCACAACTACTACTGCTACTTCTACTGCTACTATTACTCCGCCTCCTCCTCCTACTACTACTACTTCTTCTACTTCTACTACAAATAATGATAATAATAATAAGAAGAAGAAGTGGAAGAAGAAAAAGAAGAAGAAGAAGAAACAGCAGCAGCAGAAGAAGACGAATTAGTCTATTTTATTTCTTACATGTGCGATTATTTGTTTCTTCTATTACGTATTAAATGACATTTTAATGCTGCAAATTCTATACATTTTTATACAGCAGTCAGAACAATATAGAAAATAATTATACAAGATATGTAAACTAAGTGTGTCATAACTACTTGTATAAAATCTAAAACAAAGCAGGTTAATTAATCTGTCAACCCCGGTGTGTTTCAATTGTGTATATAAACGTTATTAACATACCAACGTATATATTTCATTATTTGTAGCGATCATTGTCGTTGTAAGGTCAATAATGAACCCATTGATACCTAAATTTATATACTTCCAATTTTGGCAAGTATATTTGATTACATATGGATGCTTTGCAGAATCGTAACCCAAAGGGCTAGAAGACAGAAGACATTGTATTTGTCATCTGCTTCGGAGCGTAGCTTTCGGAAAAAAGTGTCTTAATAAACACTATGTACAAATTTTAATAATATTAAGAAAAAGATCACAATGTTTTTAAAGAAGATTGTTTAAAATCATATATATATGCAAGTCCAAAGTTTATGTAAAGATTAATACAGCGCTAATGATTTAACATTTATTACAAACATGTCCGATTCTGTAGACTACATGCAACTGAGGCAAGAAAATAATGCTGAAATAAGCATCCAGCCACATAAATGCCTGGAAAAAATGTTCGGTTGAGGAATCAGATATATATGACTGCAAATACTATCGTTTTGGAGAGTGTTTTGAAAGGCACTCGAGGAATAAAGTCTCCCGTAATCACGCTTTATTCTGGATTAGGATAGTATGCCGAAAATAACTGTTAAGCCTTGTGATCCGTGAAAAAGAGCTGGTGATGAAGAGGAGAATATCTGTGCGGTAGCTGCTCATTGTGTTTAGAGATCAGGGTCGTTTTAAGGTTCATTATCAACACATTTATACCTAAATCTTGTACGTCCAATTTCGGCAAGTTTTTTCGTTAAATATAGCTGTTTTGCAGATTCGTTACCCAAAAGGCTGACATCTGAAATCAAGATCAGAAGACATGATATATTTGAAAAAGTATCTTTTAACAAACACTAGGTACAAATGGCTTAAGAAAACAACGCAGAAGTAGATTGTTTAAAGTCATATATCAGGTTTAATGAAACGTGGCATAAGATTTAAACAGCGGCGCTAAAGATTTAACCTTTATTGCAAACATGTTCGATTTTGTAGGCGGAAAAGCAGCGAGGGCATGCAAAAAGAACTGAAACAAGGAGCCAGCAATTTAAATGTATGAATGTAAAAGTTCGCGGCAGCTGCTTTAGGAGTCATTTTCTGAATAAGGCTTCTAGACCGCACGTTTTGTCAGACAAGATAATATGCCGGACAGATCTGTTGAGCTTTATGATCCGTGCAAAACAGATGGCGATGAAGAGGAGGCTGAAGGATTTTGTAGAGATTGAGGCGAATATAGTATATGCGGTAGCTGATTTAGGAGTCATTCTTTGGAATAAATCATTTTGGCAGCACGTTTTGCTAGGCAAAGATAATATGCCGGAATGGACCGATAGTGGTCGCTAAATGTAATAATTTTGCGCGATATCGATTCTCAGAGGTAAAATAAAGAATATACCTACATCCGGGACATTAATGTCAATACTTAGAAGGACAATACAGACTGTTATATCGCAAGTAGAACTCTGGGGGCTGGAGTCCTGACGATAATCTGATCTACGTATCTGACTGGAAAACCAACAAAGTTATGTGCACTGATTTGAAAGAGAGTATGATATATGTGTATAAGGGCGAGCGTGACTGGCCCGATTATATCATCATCTGCTTTAACTAGATCGGTCTACCTAAGTAATAGAAGAAGGCATGTCGTTTACAAATTGACGACAGACCTGAGTGAATCCACTGTAATATAAGAACAAAAAATGGAGTGTGGTATCGGAAAGCGATGTGTTTCAATACTGACAATCATCAGCTCTACATCAGCAGCGGAAATACAGGCGCTAGATGTTTTTGAATGTTTTTGAGGTGTTCAGGAGTGAAATGAAAACATACTTCTTAAATTATGATATAATGTTAAAATGCCACATTAAAACAAAATAAGACGACTTGTTTTATTTACTGGGAATATAATACAGTTGTAAATTTAACAATGACGTGACAGAAAAGGTAACAATTGCATAAGGTGATACTCACAAAAAGAACAGAATGTAATCCACAAACGACGTTTAACGTAGCATTACGATTTTTTTAAATAGGATTGCGGATTTACATACTCAGTACAGTTAACTCGTCGACACTGTTCTTGTAAAAGTATCATAAACTTACTTTACTCAAATATTCAGTCTTGAATTTAGCCTTATGTTTAAATAAGAGCAAAATTGATAAATATATTTTGAGTTGAAAGTACAGAAAATTATTAACAAAAGGGACGAAATAGTATTGTGGTGATACTAACTAATTGAGAAGAAGGAATATTTTCAGAATAATTGACATAATTAATTTCCTGAAGACACTTTGAAGCAAACTACATCCAATTCTATAAAGTTTGAAACCATGTTATTACTGAATTCAATTGTATATAAACACATGTAAAATCGGCTTAGTTTCCCTGGAAGGCTGTACAAATCCTATCCTATTTGGAAGTGAGGAAATTCATAAGAATCATTGAACAGAAGTGGCTGTATATGAATGATTGACCTGACTTTAATTGACATACAATGTTCTTTAATTTGCGGGTTTTGACATAACGAAGCAGAAACTTTGTCTTTGAATTGCTCCTAATTGATTTCTCGACCAAATTCAGAACTCAAAACAACTCAAATGTGCTTACCTCAATAATTCCCACTTCAATAAATGAGACTTATTTTGCGTTTCTCACATGATAAGCTCTGCTTTTAAGGTAATGTTCAGCAGTTTAATATGCAAACGAAATTGATTACTACTTAAAAGCTTTATCGCGTAAAACGTTGACAACAGACATACATGCCATTTCTCAGTAATACATTGTTGGGAAGTCGTACCATTTGTACAAATTACGCACACTGTGAAATCTACCGCCAGTTTTTCAAAATTGCCGCCGCACTATTTATACATTCTATCGGTTTCGGTTCAATATTGCGCCTCGTTGGGAGACGGAGAACTAGTTGTTAATAAAAATCGGACCGCGCGTAAGGGACGTCACTGTAGGCATTTATGTTGGATAATAGGATATGGGGAAATAAGATCATATTTTGTTAGCTTGGTTCTTAAATGAATGTAAAAAGACAAAACAAAGCCGGAAAAAGCATGATCCCGACCGCGAGCTCCTATGGTCATAACCACAGATAGAAAGGAATTTAAACATTACTAGCACATAGTTTGGTTTATTTTCAAGCAAAATTAATGATCATTACCTCTGTGTAGTTTGTATGTAGCTGTAGATATATCGCCTTTTTGTTTATAAACCTGATTTATAAAAATAAACTTTTTATTAGTAACTAGCGTACAACCGAATCCTTGTGCAACTTCCATATTGTTTGTCTATTGTGATAACTAAATATACTTATTTTCTCAAAACATTTATTATTTTCTGTGGCTAATTTTTCAAATATCCACATGCCTTGCCACAGCGTTTAACACACCTCTTGCATATATGTTGATTATAAAAGATTAAAACTGAAAACATGCATCTACTTCGGGTGTCACACCGGTATTGTTTTGCTTCCGGGTCATTTATGATGAGAAAACATTAACTGCAGGCCAGGTTTTGCATGATGCTTTTAATTCAGGCTGTTTATTAACAGCTTACAGTGTTTAAATTGTTTTTTATAGGATTACTTCTTCAGAGTGGATGAACACAGAACTAGAGGTCATCTGAGTCATTCGGCTGGAGTGTACTGGAAAACTACACAGTGACTGGTTGTGTATTGAAATAGCGGGACACTTGTGCGATAAAATCAGTGTATTTTGTGTTGAGTGTTTGGGAAGGACTGTAGGTGTATTATATAGAAGGACAATCAGAAAAACTTCAGTGTGAGCCATTATGTACACACAGCTCCTATAATGCATGTGACCAGTCTAGAATGTGACCGCCTTGTCTGAATTTGTCGTCTGCACGCAAACATTTCATTTGCGGCAGAAAGTATTTGCTTTAAACTAGATTTAATTTAAATAAAATTTTGAAATTTATTTGAAAAAGGAAGATTTTTACCAGAAATGTGAAAAGAAGTTGAAGTTTTATTCTCAATTGCATGGGAAAAATGAATGTGTGGTCTGGACCGGGCCATGCAGTAACGGTTATGGCCAGTTCAGGGACCGGGACCCAAGAGATCCCTTTGGATCTGGGCACATAACAAGAGGTGCGCACCGGATGGCACTGATGGTAGCAATGCGCAAATTGGATGTTTCATCAAGAAAACAAGCAAGCCATTTGTGTAATAACAAATTGTGCGTAAATGTTGCTCATCTCAATTTTGAAGATAACTATACCAATAACAACAGAAAAAATTATTTTAATAGTGGTCACTGCAGTGGACATGTTGACACAGAAGGTCAGAAACAGCCGGACTGCATTGTTGATTTGGAATGAGGAGCTGTGCATTTCACCTGTTTTAGACACCGGTAAGTGTGATTTTTGTAATGTCACCTTTACCCATTCGCTTCATTTCATCTATAACAGCATTACACCTGTGTTTCACATCCTTCGCGAGGTAAGTGTGTGCCTTCCGTTGCTCTGCACTGAATTGTGTACGACCCAGCTTCCTCTCTTGTGTTGAGGCTAGGTGATTTGGATCTGCTTGTCTTTGCACGGTCTAGCAATTTCCCTGCTCATTGTAAAACTTCTGCATTCCCAGGTGGGCTTTTGTGTCCCCATCAGTTGTGACAGTTCTAAAAATGATATCTTCTTCTGCAAAGTTCTTGAAAAATCCTGTACCCATGTTTGTCTCAGAATGAGGCTCCAAGTAAGGTTTATCAGCTGTGCATTTATTGGACAAGTAATAAACAATAGCCAGTTTTAATCGACGCTATTTAAATGTAGGTTAGTGTTCATTTTGTTGCATTTACGAAAACAAAGTGCTCAGGCGCGTCGGAAGTTCGTTTAACATATTGATCTACTCCGGTATGTTTGACATGTATACAAATCACCATATTAACTACATATCGCATTTCATTACGGGTAGAGAGATAATTGTCGTATTATGTCTCGTTTATAAAGCAAAGCAATGCGGAAATAACTTTGTTTTAATCAATTTATAGCCGAAAAAGAAAGTACATTTGTAGTTTATGAAAGATAATCGTTATGTTTTGAACTACATAGTGATAAGGATAGTTTTAACTAACAATTATTACAAAAATGTCCGACTCTGTAGGCGGGTGTAAACAACAAAGTCAGGCAATTGGAGCCAGGCAATAACCTCCGTATGAAAAGGGAGCCAGCAGTTCAGAAACGTCTGTTCATTAAATTCGGCAGAGGAATCAGTTAGATACAAAGGCAGTAAGGTGTCGTCAGTGGTTCTGGAGAATATCATGTATAACTGTGATCCGTGTAATACTGCGGGAGATCATGTGGAGGCGCAGGGATTTTGCACTAATTGTGACGACTATCTTTGTGGTGCGTGTTTTAAAAGCCACTCCAGGAATAAATCTTTACGTACTCCCGCTTTACAGGACAAGGATAATTTGCCGAAAATAACAGTTAAACTTTGTGATCCGTGTAAAACTGCCGGTGATGAAGAGGAGGCTGCAGGATACTGCACGGATTGTGGCGAATATCTGTGCGCTAATTGTTTTAGGAATCATTCTAGGAATAAGTCTCAGAGACAGCACCTGTTGCTAGACAAAGATAATATGTCGAAGCGGCTCGACAGGGGTCTTACATCTATCATCGCTCAACTGAATACTAACAAGCCGAATGCCGACTCAGAGAAGTATAATGAAGAGTACACTTACATCCGGGACATTAGTGTTAAGACTGAGAAGGACGAGAAAGACTGTTTTATCATAGATATGACTCTGGTAGCAGCACTGAGCTGGTTCTGGCTGACTATGATAACAAATCTTTGAAACTCGTAGATCATGTAAATAATGTTATAAAAGACAGCTGGAGATTAGGAACAGTTCCGGGTGGTCTCACAACGATTTCGCAGAACCAGGTAGCTGTAGTATTAGAGAAGAAGTGTAAGATTCAGATTATATCAGTATCTGCAGAACTGTCTGTGATGCAAACTTTGAACACAAACGGTAAATGTGTAGATGCTCAGTGTGTCAATGGAAAATTATATGTTTCATTTTGGAAACCGGTAAAGTTCCAGATTCTCCAACTGACAGCTGCAGTACAGAAGACAATCAATCCTGACTCTGAAGTACTAAAAGACTGTTCGCTTCCTGTAAAGATCTAAGTAAGTCCTGACGAGAGTATGATCTACGTATCTAACTGGAAAACCAACAAAGTTATATGCATTGATATGAATGGGAATATGATATATATGTTTCAAGGTGAACTTGACATACCTCATGATACAAAAATGTATCACCATCTCTCCATTCGGATCTGTCTACCTGTGTAACAGAGAACAACACGTCGTGTATAAGATGACGTCAGACCTGAGTGAAGCTACTGTGATACTAGATCAAGGAGATGGTTTAAGGTACCCAATGACAATGTGTTTTGATACTGACAAGAAACAGCTCCACATCAGCAGCGGAGGTGAAAAAGCCAAATATTGCAATTTTATAAAAGTTTACAAATGGAAATAGGTGAACAAGCCTGACAATTTACAGTGAATTAAAAACATACCTTGAGAAACATAATGCTTGTTACAATGCATAACATTACGGTATTTTTCAATATATTTTCATTCACATCTTCTTGTACATGTAGTACACACAAATAGGTACATGGAACAAATAGGAAAATGAAACCCATTGACTATGTTTTATTCTATATACTATATATCATGTGAATATAGAAAAAACAAAATAATTTTAAAAGAGCAATCCCTACAACGAATGGCTCCTTTTCTCAAAACGTTAACAATGAGCTAAACGTATGTAACATAATAAACAAATAAGTTTATCAAGAAATACATATATCGAAAAATGTCTCGTTAATGCACTATGTGCCAATATATCGCATTGTCGCGATGTCGTATCGTATTGCTGTGTGTCGTGTCCCATATTTTAGGTCAGCTGGACACGCCACAACGCGACGCGACGCCCGACAATGCGATACTACACTCACTACAGTCGACAACGCGATACGGCACAGATTTTCAATCGACATTGTCGCAAAATTATTTCAAAAAGTCAGCACATGCAAGAATCCCAGAGGTGTGGGATTCTCGCCTGTGCTGATTTTTTAAATAGTTTTGATTGAACGCTTGGGCATTTAAGGATGAGACTAGTATGGTTTTAGAGCATAATTGTTGCTTATTGATGGACACCAGCGGATATTCCATGCTCATTTATTTCATGGAGAAATTCAAGCATAAACAAAGGGGAGTACCGGCCAGTTCGCCAAGAATGTTTCATAACTTGTTTATATTATGCTTGTTAGTCGGTCTGGGGGTGTTTTGTATGTCCCAGAAGGTTGGCATATTAAAAGCGCACCGTCCGTCCGTCTGTCCGACCTTCCATTTTTTTCGTGTCCGTAACTTTGTCATGTGTGAAGGGAATTTCAAATTATATGGCAAAGGCTTGCTTACTTCAGATATATTTCACACCAGCCGCCATCAAGGATTAATATATAGAACTTGAACGTCTTCAGTTGATATTTTACAAATGAATGCATATCAAAATTAAACAAAGAAACTAAAACTATATCGATTTAAAATCCATGTTCATAATTTCTCAGATGTTACACTCATTATTACAGATTTCTCGTCAAGGACTAACAATGTAAGTAGATTTATGATAGTATAACTTGATCTTTGAAACGCAAAATAAAAGTTTTTGAAATATTCCATAGCGCACATTTACATGTATGTACATTTAAGACAAATGTTAGAGCTACTAAACATATGTAATTACATATTAATGATGTTTAATGCGTTTAAATAAGAGAGTGATATTGCAAATAATAAAATCGCTTTCTTGGAACGTTGGTTTTGTAAAGTATATATGTGTAAGTCAGTATTGTTTTAGAATAAATAGAAAAAAGTTCTGCCATTATTCTTTCCGTAAATTCATTATTCTATGTTCGAGTATGATTGCACTTTAAAAATCACAAAAACAGATATTCGTATAAGTCGACAATAATAACTTGGGCTTGGCTTAACATTTACACTCAGCATTAAAGTTGCATTCAAATGTGGAGAAAGCCGTGGTGCATGTCCAAACACTCCTCCATGTACTCTGTTGGTCTATACTTCTTGTGCATACATGTAGATACATGTAAATGACTTCGTGAATTGCCACAATAGGCTATTATCCATTTTGATATGTAATAAACGAAAAATGCTGAGGTTTTGCAAACAAGTTTTTTTACATAAATTTTAACTGGAATGTGTTGTAACTTTTAGATTTTTTTATCTTCAGATGTAGATATATTTTTTTTATGTCCATATGAAATGAAAATCCTGAGAGAATGCATTTATTGAAAGACTGATATAAGAAAGGAAAATACAACAACAAACAATTCAAATCTGGAGAAAACAAGAACTGGCTTTAAAAAAGATGGTCGGTATATGAAAAAGACGGGTAGCTAGGTTTCATAGTCAAGTTTTATCTTTATGCAGTGAGAAGGCGCCAAATGTCACAGGGTGAGAAAAATGTGTACCCTGACCGAGAGGCGAAACCAGGACCCTTCGTTTACAGGGCAAATGCTCTCCCGACTGAGCTAACTGTCCGCTTACATATTTTCTTCCCAATTGTGACTAAGTCCATACCGTGACATGTGCATCAGGTAAACAATCTTAATCCTTGTTTTTCTTATCAAATATGTTACTCGAAATATTGACCTTATTCTACTTGTCATTTAATTGGCTGTCGAAAAGTTACCAACCTCCGGTCAAAAACGAACTTAATACGGCAGCGCCGGTAAGTATTAAAAAGACAGGAAGCAAACGGATATTTCTTATAAACACCTAACTTGCCGAAATATAAACATTTGTAAATATTAAGTAGCTCTGTCTTTACGACCAGTATATATCAATTTAGATCTATCTGCACATCCATGCAGCTAGGTCATTATAAATTAAGCACCGTTTTAAGTAAATTTGTTTTACAGTTCACATCTTACAGTCTTAATTGAAAGCTGGACAAGATCATTTAAGAAATGTAGTAATGTCAGCTTTAAGATAACATAACGAAAACCACAAACAAGTTTCAAAATCATAAAATCAAAAAGTGAAGGCAATTCCGGATAACAAAATAGCATGTCTCTCTGCCCAACCCTATTTCAGGGAGACATGATAAACAAGCAGGAAAACCATTCAAAATGGTTAAAGAATTCAGCCCTTAAATGCAATTACATTTATTTTCCGCAACATTAAATCGTTTTGAAGATCGGTTTGCTGAAATCCACCATCAGCTGTGACTTGTTTTCATTCATATGTAAAACAAAAAGATACGTATTATGATTAGGTTTTAACTTATTGCTTGATAAATTCTTGCAAGTTGAGAAATACTAAAGAATATAGAATACACTTTATCGTGTAAAATCATACGACATGTATCAGACATATATCCTTGGCCAGCATTATCAATAAATAAAAACAATAACTCAAAGGAGGAATTAATGGACAAGGCCTAAACATGAATGAGCTACACAAAGCCGGTGTTCGTCTGGTTCAGATGGCAGGTGAGATGCTAACAAACCATGCCTACTCTACAATTCAAATCCTTCTTATGACCTACAAACTTAGCTTGAGAGACAGAAATTGCCGTTGAGTGAGGGTACCACGACCCCCATCCCAAAACAAGAGACAGAACGAAGTTAGCGAAGGGTAAAGGTAAACCAGCCACAATATGGCTGAACAATGGAAGAGCCTTTGAAAATCCTGTTTCACGCATGACCAGACACTACACATCTAGTTCAGGAGATCGAAGATGCATTTGAAGTTACAGTTGTTACTTGAATTGATATCCAGAGAGCGTTCGACAAAATCTGGAATATGGGTTTCCTTGTGAAGTTGCTACGGCATAGAAGTAGACAAGTTCCGTGTGGATCAAGTCCAACCTGTTCAGCAGAAGGACAAGAGGCAGTGCTAATGGGACACTGCGTCGTAAGTTCTTACAACCAAAGGGTGTCCCTAAAGGTGGTTCACTATCTCCTATTTACTTTCTCCTGTCATATTAGACTGTGTGTGCCATATCTTCCGGTGATCTTGTGCTCTAGTGTTAAGAAAAAGCATACACCAAATGGCACTTACAGGATGCAGCTTCTAACATGATTTTAGCATGGGCAGAGGATTCGTGCATACAGATGAATACAGTTAAGTCTATTCACACTTGCGTCTAGGTAGGAGGCTGTTATCATCGAGATTAGCGGAATTCATAAGTCTAAAGCAAACAAGCAGAAAGTGCCTTTAATATATATTACATTTTTATTTTAATTGATAAATGAAATCAACCCTTTATCATTTCAGGTTTAATCTAAAATATCTGCTGTGTGTGTTTTTCATACTTGTCTCTTTGAGTCAATGAAATGACGGCAACGGAGAGTGTTGTGAGGGATTAAAAGTTCCGAAAAGACAGTGTCTTTTAGACTGGGACTTATTCGAAATGTTCGTAAGTCATCAATTTACCGTACTTTAGGATACAATGTATTTGCTTCAACATATTTTCACCGCTTTTATACAAAGCACACTGTTTTTCCAGCACACTGTGTTTTTCCTGGTGCGCGTTGTTTTTGATAACTAATTACGAAGCCTAAAATCTGAACGTAAAGAGCGGTATTACAGTACCCCGGCATAAAATAGATGCACCTAATAGTATATATTTAAGAAATGCATCGTCTAATAATCATTGCTTTGGAGTTCTGACTTCTGTTCCGCAAAAATAATAAGGCTATAACTAAGCAGCTGAACGAAAAGCCGTTGTTTATAAGATGATGAACAACGCTTTATATAGTGTATCCTTTCGATTCTAGCATGGCTAAATATTACAAAAAAGATAAAAATGCAACAGGTAAAAATTCATTAAACAATATCTCCCAGGTTGTCATCAAATTTGGGTCAAATGTTCATCTCGTCGTGATTACAAAGGTCCAAATCACTCTTTGGGTTTAAGGTCAAGTGGCATTATTTCCCAAACCCCGTCAAGGATTTTCATGAAACTTTGGTCATATGTCCATCACAATCCGTCATATCTGATTCGGGACATCGGATTACATGGCAATACTCCGTCCACTTGTTATGGATGTGATTTTTGTCGAGCCGCTTGCGATAGCTCGATACAGTTGTCCAAATGGCGGTTCGGTGTATGTGCGTGCGTCCGAGTTTAGTTTGTCTGGGCTGTAATTTATCCATGGATCAAGGGATTCTTAAATAATTTGGCACAAATGTTCTCCATCATGAGACGGAGTGTCATGTGCAAGAACCATGTCCCTAGGTCTAAGGTCAAGGTCACACTTAGAGGTTAAAGGTCAAATTCAAGAATGACTTTGTCCGGAGCATATCTTTTCATGCATGGAAGGATTTTGATTAACCAAGTAATCCGTGAATTTTACTACTCCCAAATGTCATTTATATCTGCTATCTTGTGAACATGTTTTGAATGATTCTGGCACTTGAAAAAAATGCAAACATTAGTCAGTCGCGTAGCAAAATCCATCGGCTTTCCAGCGATGTATTTTCACTAGGACATCAATTTTATTAAACTGTTACCACTACTTAAAAATGCCCCTCGTACATTTTGTAAGAAACAAAACATTAAAATGAATAAAACCCAAATGTGTACATTTTTTCAATCTAGTTTCAAATAATTAGTAACTGAACTATGCAGCTGTTATGCTATAGCTTGACTACACTTATGCTATAATGTCCTACACTCAGTTCCAAAAGAAAGTGTGCACTTTGTTTTCTGTGATTTTTCATCGACTACTTTTCTGAAAGCCTATATATTTGGTACCAAAATTGATATCTGTTTACGTACAATATGGCGAACATTTTAGATTTTGCAATCGATCGATGACAAATACACATGAGTTATAGTGTGCGAAAATTGAAGCCGATACGTTTGCTAAATATTGAAATATTTAGAATTAAGAAGTGGACACTTTCTTTTGGAACTGAGTGTATGTGTAGTTGTATGTAAAACAGGTTGCTGGTGTGAACTGGATGGGGATTTACTACATTCGAGAGGAGTCCGACACGAAACCATTTCCGGCAAAAGCCTTACTGCGCTGGGATATCTTACCGGATTCAAGTGTCAGAAGGAATGGTACATTTGCGTGAGTATGCATTTATACATTTTTTTATGGACTTAAGGGAAACATGTTTCGAGCCTTGAAACCTCGATTGGTTAGAGAATATAACCTTCTATCCGTATACATATAGACACATGAATCAATTTTGAAGGCAGATATCAAAATCTGTAACACTCCGAACTTAAGCAGGAAATAGTATATGAAATGCAACATTAATTTACTCTTAGGGTAAGGGAGTTAACTCCTAATGGAATCATTTATTACATTTTTGTGCATTTAATGACTTTCATTTTTTATCACTTGTACCACTAAACATTTTTTTAAAAGGCCGAAAATGTCTTTCCTAAAATGTATTACATAAACATAATCAAAAATAAAAATGTTTGAAGATTTAAATCTAGGCAAAAGAAGTACAGCTTAGGCCAACTGCTACCTTAAGAAACAGTATCAATGTGTGTCGGTTTATAAACCAAGTTTTTACCTAGATTTACATTTATAAACATACATTGTAAAAGGCTGCTTTTAAGAATATCTTTTATATTTGGCCTACCTCTCTATCTCTTCGGGGTTGATTCCATCTGGAGTGAGTTTCGAGAGCGATTTGTCTCAGTTGTAAGACTTTGTTTCGCAATCGATAATTACTAAATTATTATAACCTTGCAACCGTGGATCATAGTGTTACAATTCTTACACTGTTACAATCTATATCTCTTTCAAGTTTCAACTAAATCTTTCGTGCAATTCCTGCCGGTGTTCCGTACGAAGTTTGGTATACATTTAAAAAGTGGGAAAGGGGAGATAACTCATCTGTCAAGTGTCTAATAGTTGTTTTTTTTACATTATGTACTGTCATCTATCATTGTTCCACGTTTTATCAATTCCTTTTAGTACTTTCTGAGTTCTGCACTGGACACAATTTCATTGAAGAGGAATAAAAATAAGAAGAAGAATAAAGAGAAAAACTACAAATACTATATTTCCGGGGGACATAATTCTACCCATATTTCAAGCTACACAATACCTACATCAAGCCTACTAGACATAGTTCTATCATGTTTTAATGATATAATTAATGTTTCTACATTATGTACATTCAAAGGCGTTTGATGACTTAATAGTGAAAATAGTTTTGGATAAATTCTAGACGGATCTAATATATTCACAGGCAAATATTAGCAACTGAAAATAGGAAATGTTTGTCACATTCAAAACTTAAAACTCGATTGAAAGTCGAAGGAGACTAATCAAGTTTATGAGAACAATCAATTATGCGCACTAGTCTCCCTTGATATAAAAATACATCTGCAAAATGTATATTATAATATCAAAGTGCTGAAAGTAGGACGTGTGTTGGCATGTGTAAATAATGTTCAGGCAAAGAATTCTGAGAAGCTCAGCACATAGTGAAATACTGAAATGTTCAACTCCAAATGATTTACCGAAATGTTCCATTCCAAGACGTGGTCATGTTCACTCATTCATTTTGTGAAATTCTGTTTAACTAATAAACGAGATTTGAAATGCTCAGCTCTAAGATACTGAAATGTCCTCCAACGTTCATCTGTGTAGTACACTTTTTGGGTGATGCCCCAGTATAGTGGCGAGTTTCTTTTATGTAAATTGTCAATCATCAAAGCTTCTCTCCTCCGAGCGCTTATTAAACTATATATACTAAACCTTTAATACTACATCTTTTTCACCCGTATTTCAGTCACTTTTACAGGCGGGCAGTTTACCTTACCATCGTCCTGGGAAGAACCAGTACTAGAACCCTATATCATGCGTAGGAAACTGCCAACTTTCTGACATAAAGAGACATGGTCGGTAGAATTGCTCGAGTCCATGACCCTCAATTAATGAGAGTTACAGTCAGCGACTCTAACTACTCGACCATGGAGGCAGAACTTTAATCATTGTATGAAAATATTTGAGGAAGACTTCTGTCTTGTTATGGTTGTCATAAGCGCATTATGAAAGTACACTTTGCTACGATATTTATAGAATGCATGTTTTTAAAAATGCTTCTACGTTGAACATGTAAACTTCAATAAAACAGATTGAATAAATCTATTTAGTGTCTGGTATCCGATCGAGGCAGGAAGTTTGACTTACGGTCAGTCACATCATACTATCATCTGTCCTTCAAATCTCTGTTTGTTTGCTTTGCGTTAGTTGTTCTACATTCACGCGAACAGGACTGAGAACTATTAAAGCACCATTAGCACTATGAATGTTACCATAGCTTGTACAGTAGCACTAAATGCCACCACCCGAAGATTAACTGTAATTTGTGGGAAAAGAACATTGCTTTTTAATTCGAAATACACACTACTAGTTTTCAGTGATATCACAAAAAAGAAAGAAATGCTTTATGTTCTATATCACCCTTGAACAAGAGTGATAGTTATTAAAGCCCCATTAGCACACGTTGAATGCTACAATTTCTTGTAACACTTATATATTTTCTACCAAGAAATAAAGGTGTGTTATCGGCGATATTAACTGTAATATGTAGAAAAAAACATCCCCAACATTGCTTTTAAATCAGTGATGTGAATATAGCGAACTATCATTTTTCAGTGATATCACAAACAAAGAAAGCAAGGCTTTCTCTAAAACGCAAACAGTTTCAATTCAATTTCTGCACACTGGTCAACTCACTAAACACCGTTGAGATATAATGTCCTTATCCAACGACACGGAAAGAGAAACGTTGACTCATTTATGTTTGTCCGAAATTACTTGTCATGTATCCGGCATACACAAACTCCACCTAACTTATGATAATTGATCCTTCTGAGATAAAAGATATGATAAACAGTATAATCATCGAGTACAGTTTAATTTAAACGAGTCATTTCAAATATTTTCCTTATATATTATATAGTCTGAAAGAAATTTATAACCTCACAGAAAACAAACAAAAGTGAACTTGTATAATTTATAAATAATTCTAGTTGTTAACACATCATAATTTTATTTGTGTAATACTTTCGTAATATGTACTAAGAATATTTTTCAACCAAACCGAGTGCATAAAGATGAAATTGTAAGGGAAGTAACAACTGAAGCTGAATGGCAACAGCTAGCAGTTCAAGTTCAACCTTAATTGTTTTTGATAAACCAATTAAAACAAAATGACACGCAGTTAAAAATTAGAGTTATTTATGTACATCTTTCAAACATATGTAGATGAATCGTCTAAAAAACAAATATGTAATTGGGCAAGAGCAATATTTGTAACATCTGAAATAAAAGAAACATTTATCTATATGTCACAGACCATTAAACAGCCAAGCCTGTTTTAATCGAAGTTATTTTTATGTATATAATGTTTAACTTGTCTGTGTGACATGTAAATAATCACTTTGACTACTTTTCATATTTTAATTAAGTAGAGAGGTCAGTGAATTTATAATGTCTATTCTTAAAACAATGCAAAAGTATAAGTCATTTATATTTCAGTAAGTCCTGATTTAATGAAAAGTATTATTTATATTAGACATTAAAACTATTACAGATATGTCATATTATGTCGGCTGGAGAAGACAGCAAAGTCAGGCAACTGGATCGGAATAAAATCATACGCAGAAAAAGGACCCGGCAGTTCAGAAAGGTCTGTATATAAAAGTTCGGTAGAAGCAATTAACTTTCTAACCTTAACATCCATGGCAAAAACCTAATACTAAGTAATATGTTGTTTTTTTTTCATTGTAGAAAACAAAACGATATCTAACACCGTCACCTTCGAACCCGATGTCGTTTATGTAATTACAGCTAAAAGCTAAGGTAGTCTACCTAGTAATTGTATAACTATAGTTTACAATGGAAAAAGAATATATCAGTAGGTTTTGGCCTTGTCTCATTATGTTAGAAAGTTATAGTTTCTGCAAAGAACGGCAGAATGGTAACCTATCCGCCTGTAAACATATGCAATGCTGTTGAAAAGGGGCGTTAGACACCAAAAAAAGCTCGTTTAATGACTGTGTTCCCAAAGACTTTGATAACAATGTATCTAACTGTGTTTACGCAAAGTCTACAGTGTGTTACAATCAGCTAAGGTAATATAGAAAAATGATAATACATGTCAAATCGAGGGACACGCTTACAATGTACCGAAGAAAACGCGTAGATTAGAAAAGGTTACTTTAATTAATTTTAATATTCTACATTTTTCATCTTACGAATATCCAGAGCAGGAAATTGCAGATACTATTCAATGCATATTTGTCATATCTGTACTACATGTGCATGTAATGTATAAGGAGCGTTTTTATATTTGATACTTGTATAATCTTGTCTTAGACAAACCTTTCGACGCCCTAAGTAACACAGAAGAATAAAAACATGTAGCAAGTATTTACTATTATGAGATGAGAGTTTGTCGAATTTTTCTCAAATGATCTGACTTTTGGAAATCATGTTCAATATAAAGGGCATAATGAGTTTTACTGACCTTTGACGGAGTAAGAGGTCATTTGGTTAAAAAGTGTAACCGCAATATGAAGTCCGAACATAACATTAACAATACAATGCTGTTTACTCTCGATTTTGCACCGAAACAAATACTTACTGCCCACTTCTTGTTCTCCTTAAGTTGCCACTTTTGACAACAGATAAACGATAAAGCAAGAAATTTTACTTAAAGAGTTTCTTAATGGAACTTAATACACATCAAAGCGATAAGGGAAGAATATTGCAAAATGTTCGTATTAAGTGGTAAGTTTCCTACATGTAAACTGAAACTGATTAATTTGATTAAACGTTTTCTACATGTCTTTCAAACAAGTCACCAAATGAATTGCGAAGGCATACAATAAATCGAGTTTCATTACAAACGTTATTGATAAGTATCTATATACGCTAGCTAGTGTTTAATCTTTGTTGTGTTACTTGGCACTGTTATGATCTAATTTCGAAATTTCATGCATCATAAAAGATATTCACAAACTGCATATACATGTACACGTAACCAGCTGAAATGACGAGCACAATTGCTTAGGGAAAAGGTATCTGACAAGGTATAATGTTTCAAAGCAATTATTACAATGACATTTACATGAAAACATGGTAACATAAAGCATTTAGTAAATAAATAACGTTGTCTAAAAAGAAAGTTTGAACCTTGTTACCACCCAAGGCCACAGAAATGGTCTGCTCGAGGGACATTTCAGAATAAAATCAAAGGAGCTCGCGGTCGGTAATCGTGCCTTTTCCGGCTTTGTTTTGTCGTTTTACTGTCACATAACAACCCAACTTGTATACTTTAATCAATAGCGACGTGTTGTTGAAGACATGACTGAGGTTAATCTGTACTTCAGTAGAAATATATGGACTGCTTTCGTGGTCATGTGGTGTCACTAACTTGAAATCACTGTAGCCTCACATAGATTGAGGGACCGTCATGGGTTCGATCCCTGCTACCCACCATGTCTCTATCTGAGAAGGTTGGCAGGTGTTTACAGAGGAAAGGGGTCTAGTACTGGTTCTTTCTAGGAACGATAGTAAGGTAAACTGCCCGCCTGAAATGACCGAAATACACTTGAAATGACCGTTAAACTAGTACAACAAGAACAAGGGAATTCCTGCTAGCTATTCTAAAGTTTCAATATCAGAAGGTATCCATTCAATTGTTTTTGTTGCATTTACTCCACATAACCAACATTGTCCATGTAGGTGACGATTTAAAGTAGAAGCAATAAAGCTCATCAACTTTATGTTCCTTTTCAAACCATGCTTCTGTGAAGTTTCCTACGAATTCAGTGGCATTTTGTACCGTCGGGAATAAAAGGCAGTTTCCCCAAAGTACATGTACAAAAATGATTATTGAAAATTTAGCCTTAAGATTTTTCAAGATTATTTTGTTAAAGAACTTCCCAATCCCCACCGCCTCGTATTCCACCCCACCACCTTATTTGAAAAATTGGCTATAGTTTCAATTTATTTACTCACCGGATCGTCTAGTGACAATAAATACTTATTTTGTACATGTACTCGTATGTATGATGTAAAATGTATTCGGAAAAACGGGACTTTGGACAAAAAAATAAGGAAAGTTTAACTTTGGTTACTGAAAATCGAGAGTTGCGCCAACTTATAAACGTTCTAGAGACTACAATTTATGGAATTGTGTTTCCACAATTCGTGCAAACGGTAGTCTCAACATTTCTACTGGTAACTACATTGCCCGATTTTTGAAAGTTCTTCATAAAATAATTTAAAACAAAATTTACAAAAGTCATACTCACATTTCTTGTTTATTTTGTGCTCCCCACAATTTCTTTTCACCTCATTTTGTGGTGGTGGGGTGAGTTAACCACCCGTGATACCGGTACTGGACCAAATTTAAATCACTGAGCCCAAAGTTTGCGTAATCTAGATACATTCATGTCATGGTACTTTAGATTAGTCTTTTCAGTATCATTAATTAAATTTACTGATGTGATGTGATGTGATGTGATGTAAATATAATATGTGATGTGTTGATATGTTATGTGGTGTGGTGATACGTGTTGCCTTACTATGCGATGTTATGATGCGATTAAAAACAAAATCCGAATATAACACGATTCCAAATCTATCTAGATATTATGTGGATAGATTGCATAAGTGATAGTTATAACATTATTTCATGTTGAGCACATATAGCATGTATACTTGCAAGGCAATTAGCTGCAAATAAGATTTTAAAGAAGAAAATGTAGAGTTCTATCTAATCACCGAAAACAGTGCTGCCTAATCACACCCAGAATGATAGTCTGGAACTCAAACTGGACAAGGAAGGATAAAAATCAGGTTTCTGACTTTCTCTTACTTATTTCGTTGATTAGATTTGTACAGCAAGCTAAAGCCTAATAAGCTTATTCTGGTTCGTCACAAAGGTCGGTGTAAGGATCACGCTGGAGTACTTTGTAACTGCCGGTTTCAAACATCTCACCTACTATATATATTATCTTGTCTATCTTTTACACGAATGTAGACCAGGGTTTTTGCAGGCAGGTGAAACTTTACGACAGTTTTATCTTAAATACAAACAAATGATTAAGTATTATCTGGTGTTTTTATTCGAAATTGATATTTTCCGGACGAACTTTGGACTTTACCTCGCCATCTTTAAGGATACGACTTTTTGAAAATCACCTTAAAAGGGGCGTTATTCATTTTCAGGGTAATTTTATCTTTCAAACAGTAAATGTGCGAATACATGTCAATATTACCGAAGTTTTGTACCCCTATGATACTCACAAAATTGAGTGCTGTCTGTGTGAACGCTCAGCATTTGAACGAGATAAATTGAAATAATATACGTGTAGTATGGGTAAGAAGTACCCGATAGCGAAAGTGAGCATTCTTCTAAGTATTTAGCCCATTAAAAGTACACGTGAAAATGTGACAGATCTATGAAAGGTGTCAAACTGCAACGCAAAATTAAGTAGGCTAGCTATCATTATAGAAATTTAATCCTGAGAATTCACATCCTGGTGAAAGGTAAGGTATGTCAAGTTTATTTCAGTAGAAGCATTGTTAAAGTATATTTATTTAATTATGTTGATGTTTATTGGTTAATTATGACATTTTATTGTGGCAAAATCTTAAACAAAGATCGCCATCTAATAATTTCACTTGCTTCCTCTATTTAAGAAAATGTGACTGATTAAAGAGGCACTCACTAAAACTGGTGACAAATTGAATAGTTTCAAAAGCATAAACATAATAATTGCAATTATTATTACTTAAGGTGAAAGCATACTATAAAAATTCTCTAGTCTACCTTAGTGTTTGGTACCAACTGAAACTTGACGATATTTCTGATTCAGATCTATATTTTATTTGACGTTATTTATGTACATAACGTTACCATGACGTCGCAAACATGATCATGTCGGGCCATTTTACGTCTGTTATACGGTGACAAATCTTGTCTTATACTTACTGTACTGAGATCATTTGTTGACGTAAAGCAATAAAATTGGCATCAAAATAAAGCTATTAAAATTGCCTACACGGTTATTTACCCTGAATTACTTTGCGTATATGCTGCGCAGAAAGACACTGAAAAAAATAACATTTTCTTTTTCCGAATTTATCCACAAAAAATAGCTTCGCTCGGAATTTAAAAAAAAATCCGTCCGTAATTTTTTTACCAAAATTTATTATGTTTTTAACTATAATGTATTCTGAATTTATGCCAAAAATTAGAAACTTTTACCGTTTCGTATTTTATAAGCAGGCGTTTATATTTTGACACATCGACGTCAAAATTACGGTTTTTCAACGTTGCCGTTTGATGAAAGTGTATTACGGGGCATTTAAAATTTATTTTACTTCCAAATAAACCATGAATTACAAGATTATTATTTGGTGAATTGTTTGCTGATTCATGACAAATTTACATTTCACATATTCATCTAGTAACAGAATAGTCTTTTTAACACGGTTGTTTGTGTTCCTACGTTTAATAAGAAAGGAAAATCCTGAATAGTTGAAACAAGAGTTAGCCTTCCAAAAATCAAGAAGCTTCGTTCAGATGCAATTTCTTATTGCAAAGTGTTGAAAGAGCCACCACTATATTTGAATATATAATAAGAAATACAGCGCACAGTTCAAAGAAATACAACGCAGAATAAACATGTTGCTGTGAATTCTGAACTGTGCGTCGCGAAATGAACCATTAGCCGCGGACGGTGCTGCAAATATGATTTATCGAACCATTAGACTGCATAATCTAACACTTCCTGTTTACTAAGTTACTTTCATCTTAATGTTACATGTATTTCTGTTTTAATGTCATTCGGGTGGGGGCGCTATTTCAACAGCTCAGAGCTCGGACCAAAGATGATCATAACCAAGCACTGCCTTTTATACATGGCCTCTTCCGAGCCGAGAACACTGTCAAGTTCATCTTTTTTTTAAGTACAAATATATAAAACATTTTATATTTCCACATTTTGTTAGATGTCGTGTCGTTTTGTTCAACGCATTTTAAAAACATGTTCGTAAATTCTTTAATAAACATTCCAGTGGCTAAATCCGTAAAGTTGGTTTGCAGTTCGCAGTTCGAAAAATCAGTTAACAGTTCGTGATTCGAATCGTGAACGGTGAACTGCAGACTAATAGCCATTTTGCAGTTTGCTATTCAAATTGCGAATTTGGAAGTGCCGACTTGAGCCCAGTTCTCAGTTCGCAGTTAAAATGAAGACTAGTTGCAAGTTCGCAGTTCGCGACTCGAATTGCGAAATGCAAACTTCAGATAAGTCCCAGTTCTCAGTTCGCGATTCGACTTGTTCCGAACTTGTGGTTCGAATTGCTGATTACAAACCAGGCATCAGTTTATTTTCGCGATTGGAAATGCGAACTGCGAACTACAGACGGATTGCCAGTTCGCGATTTCCCAGTTCTAACGTCATGATTTGAATGAAGACTAGTTGCCAGTTTGCAGTTCGCGTTTTCCCAGTTCTCAGTTCGCGGGTAAAAGGAAGACTGCCAGTTGCCAGTTCGCAGTTCGCGAATCGAATTGCAAACTTCAGACAAGTTCGCAGTTTTTTTAAGTACAAATATAAAACATTTTATATTTCCACATTTTGTTAGATGTCGTGTCGTTTTGTTCAACGCATTTTAAAAACATGTTCGTAAATTCTTTAATAAACATTCCAGTGGCTAAATCCGTAAAGTTGGTTTGCAGTTCGCAGTTCGAAAAATCAGTTAACAGTTCGTGATTCGAATCGTGAACGGTGAACTGCAGACTAATAGCCATTTTGCAGTTTGCTATTCAAATTGCGAATTTGGAAGTGCCGACTTGAGCCCAGTTCTCAGTTCGCAGTTAAAATGAAGACTAGTTGCAAGTTCGCAGTTCGCGACTCGAATTGCGAAATGCAAACTTCAGATAAGTCCCAGTTCTCAGTTCGCGATTCGACTTGTTCCGAACTTGTGGTTCGAATTGCTGATTACAAACCAGGCATCAGTTTATTTTCGCGATTGGAAATGCGAACTGCGAACTACAGACGGATTGCCAGTTCGCGATTTCCCAGTTCTAACGTCATGATTTGAATGAAGACTAGTTGCCAGTTTGCAGGTCGCGTTTTCCCAGTTCTCAGTTCGCGGTTAAAAGGAAGACTGCCAGTTGCCAGTTCGCAGTTCGCGAATCGAATTGCAAACTTCAGACAAGTTCGCAGTTTTTTTAAGTACAAATATAAAACATTTTATATTTCCACATTTTGTTAGATGTCGTGTCGATGTCGCGCTTTGACTAGTTCATAGCGTGTGGTTCGAATTACTGATTGCAAACCAGTCACCAGGTTACTATCAGAATAACGACTTTTTGCGATTAGAATTGCGAACTGCGAACTGCAAACTGGTTGCCGGTTCGCAGTTTGCGATCCGAATTGCGAATTGCAAAATGCAAACAAGTCACTAGTTTGCGATTCGATAAGCGAATTTGGAACTGCAGTTCTCAGTTCGCGGTTTGAATGAAGACTAGTTGCCAGTTTGTATCTAGCGATTTCCCAGTTCTCAGTTCGCGGTTAAAAGGAAAACTAGTTGCCAGTTCGAATTGCAATCCAATTCCCGATTCGAATTGCGAATTGCGAACGGCGTACTAAATACTAGTTGCCAGTTCGCAGTTCGCGATTCGAATTGCCAACTGTAGACTAATTGCCAGTCCGCGCGACGCGAACTGCAAACCAACCTTACGGATATCCAGTAGCTACATGTAAGATAATCGATGCTTTTCAGGGCGAAACATTCTACACGCGCAGATGGTTCAGAAGGTACTTAACAGAGAAATCGTTTTTTTTATCAACATTTACCTCATGCACGTTAATCTTATGTCATTTTGTGAAAGTAGTTTCCTGTATGTTTGGTCTTTTTGTAACTCAGGTTTGTTTTCGTATTCAAGATACTGTACAGACACCCAAACGACAGCGTACAGAGAAAAATGACGAAACGCATTTAACTGCAAAAACTTAATAATCACTAAATTAAGGAGAAGAGGGTGCGGGTTCAACACCGTTTCATCAGTTAACCTAGCCATCGTTTCTTGGAAGAACCACTTTTTGATCCAGCTTTCTTACATAACGCGTCACATCGGCATAGAGGGGCTCGAATCCTGACATTTGAACAATTATAGGTTTAGTGAGTACATAAACAAGTTATTACGCTTAACCACTAGACCACAGAGACAGGTCTACAAACAAGTACATCCAAATACCACAGAAATATCGAGAATCTTAATTGCGTGAAAGTGGCAAAAAAGACACACGCCAAAATAAAGTGTATATTTAGTATGATCACTTTGTAATAGGTTACTATATAAAACGGTCGTATTTCGACATGCATGAGTATAGAACCCGGTCAATATGAAAAAAAATAGTTAAATGTAATAATGAACCCGTTTTTCAATTACACAAGAATTACGCATTGTTACATGTACCAACATCCCCGTTTTCAAATTTTCTTGTATTATAATAGGGTCAGTCGGTATTTTGTAACCCGAGCTATTAAATGTATGTATAGTAATAACACTCATGTAATTCGGTGATTATTAGGACGTATAATAAATTGTCAATGCCCCGTAAAACACTTTCAAATGGCGACGTCGAAAAACCGTAATTTTGACGCCTATGTGTCAAAATATAAACGCCTGCTAATAAAATACGAAACGGTAAAAGTTTCTAATTTTGGCGTATACATGTATTTAGAATACATATTAATATAAAACATATTAAATTTTGGCAAAACAATTACGGACAGATTTGTTTTTAATTTAGTGTGAAGCTATTTTTTGTGGATAAATTCAGAAAAAGAAAATGTTATTTTTTCAGTGTCTTTCTGCACAGCATATACGCAAAATCATTTAGATTAAATAGCCGTGTAGTCAGTTGCAAAAGCTTTATTTTGATGCCTCTTTTATATTTTAAAGTCAAAAAATGATCTCAGTACAGTAAGTATAAGACAAGATTTGTCACCGTACAACAGACGTAAAATGGCCCGACATGGTCATGTTTGCGACGTCATGGTAACGTTATTTACATTAATAACGTCAAATAAAATATAGATCTGAATCAGAAATATCATCAAATTTCAGCTGGTACCAAACACTAAGGTAGACTAGAGAATTTTTATAGAATGCTTCCATCTTAAAGGGACATACCCTATAACTGAAATCAAACTAAATAACATCCAAAACATAAATAATAGAATCTTTGGAAGTATTATAACTGAACCTAAAAGTTTCAGCTATGCATTCCCAGTCATTATCGATAAAATCAGCGGTTTTAAATATACTGCAGTACCATAAACCATTCAATACTCCATGTAGAGTTGTTGTTGTACAATTAATGGGTGGATGCGATTTATTACAGAAAGCCTCTATATTGACTAACTGTGAGGCATTTTTTGCCATAGGTTCTTCTTTGAAATTGTATTTATTTATCATTTTACGTTCATTATAAACATAATCTATGTTTCGAGAATATAATCTGCTAGATTTAATAATAATAATAATAATAATAATAATAATAATAATAATATTCTTTATTTAACGAAGGTGACTCGATAAGCGAATAGGCTTATCTTACTCGAGGCCTTCAAACATATACATATTCAAACATGCAATATCAAAGATATGTTAAACAACAATATATATCATAAAGAAACATGAGCAAGTTTACCCGAGTTAAATATTAACTGTATAATAATATGAAATTTGTTATTTGTTGCTGAGTAGATAGTTTCTGTATTTTGTACGGAAGATATTGAAGCTCTTAGCATTTCGAATTTCAACAGGTATTGAGTTCCAAATAATCATTCCAGAATATTGAAATGTGTTTTTTGTGTACTTAGTTTTTACTAAAGGATGAGATATATTTTTGTTATGTTTAGATCGTAGGCTGTAATTGTTTTTGCTAGCAGCATCATATATATGTAATAAATGTCTCATATAGTGTGGGACTAAACCATTTAAACTTTTATATACTAAAACAGCCCTATTGTGCTTGAATCTTTCCATAAATTGTAACCAATTAAGATCTTTGAAAAGTGGATCAGATGACTGATCAAATTTTTTATCTAAAATCATTCTTGCTGATCTTTTCTGCGTGTTTATAATTTTGTTTAAACATTTTGTACTACCCATGCTCCACAAAACAGACCCATAGTCAAAAATTGGTAAAATATAAGCGTTGTAGAATAGTACTCTCATTTCTCTATTTAAATATGGTTTTATTCTTGAAAAAGGGCTAATTTAGAATTTAGTTTATTATATACTCTTTTTGTTTGTGGAACACATGTGAGATTTTCATAAACAAGGACTCCAAGAATAGTTTGCTGGGAGACGGGCTCTATGGTCTGTCCGTCAAATGAAATGTTAAGGTGTCTATTGCGGTGTGTATGATATGTAGAACCCAAAAGCATGCAGGTGGATTTGTGTGGATTGAGAGCCATGTTATTCAATTTGCACCAAGATGAAACGTTACTTAAATCGGTTTGAAGTTTATATTCAATAGAGGCCAAGGATTTATTTGCAGCATATAACGTAGTGTCGTCTGCATGCATGTCAACATCTGTACTGTTTAAGTCCAATGGTAGGTCATGTATGTATATTAAGAAAAGGAGCGGGCCTTATATAGAGCCTTGTGGTACACCTGATTTTAAAGTTCCAAAACTTGAAGAAATATTGCCAACTTTGACAATCTGATTTCTTTCAGTTAAATATGACTTAAACAAATTAAGAGCATCATCAGAGAAATGATAAAATTTAAATTTCTGCAACAATATAGAATGATCTACCATATCAAAGGCATTACGTAAATCCAAAAATAAACTGCCAATTAAATTTCTACTTTCTATTTCTCTAGACCAGTGATCAATAAGACGAACTAATGCTGTTTGGCAGGAGTGTTGTTTTCGAAAACCGGATTGAGTTACATGCAGAATATTGGTTTCTTTAAAATATTGGTGTAGTTGATTTGATATGTGTTTTTCAAATATCTTAGATACTGTTGGCAAAACTGATATTGGGTGGTAACTATTGGCATCGTCGATTGAACCATTTTTGAAAAGTGGTATTACACGCGCTAATTTGAGATCATCAGGAAAAATTCCTGTCCGTAAGCTATTATTGATTATAGATGAGATTGGAATAGATAAGACATCACTACATGTTTTTAATAAACGAGGACCTATTCCATCAAGTCCATTCGATTTTTTTGGATTAAGCTGATTTATTATCTCTTTCATGTCGAATGGAGTGATATAACTGATCACAAAAGAAGTATTTTGCAATATTGTATGAATATGGCTCTCTAAATATTGAAAATACTCTGATCTTTCTACTGAAGGAATGTCTGTTCCGGCAGTATTTATGAAGTGTTCATTCAATTAATTTGCAATTAATTGTTTTCCATGAACGGAGTTGCCTTTAAAATTCATTTGGTCCGGTATGCATTCAGTTTTGTTCATAGAATCAGTTGTTAACGATCTAATATTACGCCAAAGAAATGCGGAATCTATTTTCTTGAACCGCCTGGTTAAAATAGTTTTGTTTAGCTTGCTTAATTAACCTATTTGTTTTATTCCTATGTAATTTATAATCATCCCAAGATTTGTTTTTTAGGTGTCTGTCTCTCGTTTTCCGGTCAGAAATAATTTCGTCTGTTATCCATTCTGGTTGAGTAATATGTTTTGCCCTTTTCTCTTTGACCGGTGCATGTATATTTAATTGAGAATTAAAAATATTATACAGAGAAGTGAGTGCTAAATTCGGATCATCAATCATTTCAATGCTTTCAATCCCAGAACTTAATAGAGTGCCTCTTTAACCTAAAATCAAAAGCTATATATTCCAGTCATTATAAATATGTTGCAGTACCGTAAAACATTCAATTATCTATGTAAAGTTGTTGTTGTACAATTAATTGATGGATAGCGATTTATTACAGAGGTTTCTATGTTGCATGTTTTTGCGAAAGGTGTCGCTGAATAAGCTTGGTTGCGACCTACATTTTTGGACCAATCTAATGTTACTAATAGAAGCGCAGTAATCAAAATGAATATTTTGATTGGAGGGTTTCTTCTCGGATAAGTACTCAGTTTGTTCTTTGGAAGACATATCGTCTACTAAGATATACAGAAACAGTTGAAGGTTTTTTTTTTTTAAACGGTTTCATAGGACTTCTTTCGATTTAGAAAGGGTAATTGTCATCTCTACTTGATATGTAGAAGAGCCGACAGAAGTATATACCTTGCGACCTATATTTTCTCATTGTATCGAAATTTATATGTTGTGTTGTGTTTTGTTCCACATTTTTCTATCTTCGTTCGTCGTTGGAATTCAACTCACTTTGGACACGCTAACAATTACTTTGGTTAAGGTGTTGTACACGTTACTAATAATGCAAGTTTGTGGAAAAACTAGTCTTATGCTATTAATAAATAGTGATTTTACATTGCTTGTTAAGCTGGAAAGCAATGTTTGACTCCCGAGTCGCTTATTTTCGCAAGTCATTGGATTTATTTGCGATCCATTGATCAAATTCAGAAAACCTTAATTTTTTTAAACTATTTAAAACGCTTTGTGTTGTGCAATCCAGTATTCACAAATTTTTAAAACTGACATAAGAAGAAACAATTAAGTCAAGTTTCAGACAAAGATACGACTATCCACCGTGATCTGCCCATTTGTTCGTGACTCCAGCGATTTGTTATAAACTACAAGGTATATCCTTTCAATGGTATAAGATAACGCGTGTTTTTCTTTTCTGTTTCTTTCTAACTCCAAAAGTATTCAAGGGAATTTATTTAAACTTTACACACAGACACAAGACATTGAGAGAAATGCAGTTCCTAAGAACCATAACTCTACCTTGCCTAATTGTTGAATTATTCCCCTTTGTAACATTTTCTTGATTTTTCTTGTCCGGAACATAACTTCAAAAGTACTGAAGGGAATTACTAGAAACTTATTACAGTGATAGAATACAATGAGGGGAAGTACAGTGCCCAAGAACCAACCATAACTCTACCTTGCCAAATATTTTAATTATCCCCCATAATCTTGTCCATAACATAACTCTAAAAGTACTGAAGGGAATTACTTGAAACTTCAGAAAGTTAAAGAGCACAATGATGGGAAGTACATTCTCAAGAACCATAACTTTACCTTGCCTAATTATCCCCCGCAAAATACTACTGTTTTATTAAATTTGAACCGATACCATATCCATTCCTCACACGACAAATTTCTAGGTCATAGAAAGAGCACTCAGATGGGGGGGGGGCATGTCTAACCTGGCTCTTGTTGAAAAGGTGTCACGGTCACGTGACCCTTGTTTTAGTAGCCAATTTTGAAAACGACTCAGCGTTTGCCCCTGACAGTTTGAACAGCCATAGGCTTCTCCTTTCGCCTGCAAAGTAGATCGGCTTTTGCTGAACGCGTTGGGACCGTGTTTGCGAACTCAGCTTAAAAATGGGTTAAAAGTCATTTCTGTTGGCTTCTATATGTGTTGATGCTGTAAATCATCGGAGGCAAAATTCAGTATATATTAATTACTACGCCATCACTTAATCAAGTGATCCGCCATTACATAAAGCTCGCGTTTACATATCAACGACTGTGTAAACACAACTCATTCTGCAATTATAGAGCAACTAGGAATACGAACTTTAAAAAGTATGTCCCTCGCTCCAATATCAGCCAGTTATACTTTTAAAAAGACAAACGGCGTATACATGTTTACATAAACATCGTTTAGAGGAAAGTTATCAATATGCAGTCTATCTTTAGATCGGCGTTCACGTGGTCAGAACTTTCGTATTTCATTCATAACACGTACGTCCATTCATAAAATTTGAATGGTGCAAACCGATGAAAAATGGTTAGAGAACAGTAAATATTTTGTGTAGCGTACTTAAGTTGCAAAGTATTATAGGCTCTGAGAAAATCTTTGGTTTAATATTCATTAAAGTAAATTAAAGTGTAATGTTAATTTACTACTTACACGAATGGTTATCTCTCCTTACCAACACAAAATGTGATGAAATGAAACTGTGGGGTGCGAACTGCTCATGTTGTGCGGTTGTGAAAAATCAACAAAAATATGAGTTTGAATTCTGTAAATTTTCTTTAAGTTTTTTTAATGAAATACTTTCAAAAATCGGCTGAAACTTTAAGGATAAGATATAATACATGTACATCCATAGATTCTATTAATTATTTTCGGAGGTTATTTCGTTTGGCATCAGTTATAAGGTATGTCCCTTATATACAAAAATGCTGCATTTGCTTTCTTTTATGATTTCTGTTCGGATATCACTGTTGTAGGAGTTAAACGTCCACTTTAAAAGTACATATATTTGGTCAGTTTAATAGGCAGCGAGTTTCCCTAACATCGTTCTAGAAAGTTCCAGTACAAGGCTCAGAATCTTCGCAAGCCACTGCCAACTTCCCTACTTAAAGAGACAAAGTCGGAGGTTACAGTGATTTCAAGTCAGTTTCTCTAATCACTAGACCACGGAGGCGAATCTGGTCGGACATCATTATGAAAATAATGACCTGTATTATATGTTTTATGATGTTAGCATATGTCCCTTACGGAAACATAATGCACCACCACTTAAATTTTAGGTTGTATGAAAATTTCGTGAAATAATAGACGAGTAGGTGGTGTCACGTATTTCTGAAGGATGTGTCATAAACAAGGCTGGTTACATACATTGCACAATTTAAAAGCACTGTATTTTACTTCGTCAAAAAGTCTCAAGCAAAACTATGTTTTTGAAAAAAATATTAAACAACAGCAACATGATGTGTTTTCAATGAACTGCAGGTCTGTGATTAAAATAAACGGATAGAAACCAAAATCAAGTACTGTTAGCGAAGTATCACTTATTGTCTGTAAGAAAAAATCCCCTTGTGCCCAATTTTGCAGAGGACACCTTGTTGTCAGCACTGTCAGTGCTTTGATTATTATAGCTAATGTAATACAATATTGGCAGGTATTTATATGATTTTAGGAATACGAATTTCAATTCGTGTTAAGATTTTTATGAGCACATACATATAATAATAATAATAATAATAATAATAATAATAATAATAATAATAATACCTTTATTTTCAGAAGGTAACACATTATGATATTTTACAGGAATCCATAACAACATCATATTTACAATGCGGCCGTCTATGACACATCTGTAAAAAAGACAAATGACGTATCACATTTACACAATCACATACATGCATACTATGTATGTTCATACATTCACCGACAGACACTCAACTCAATTAGTAAGTGCGTTTTAATTGTTTGTTTATTTCGCATGTATACAAATTGTAAACATTAAAATACTGCAAGCAAAATTATTGCTGGGATTTATCTAAAAAATAGGATTCACTGTTAACTTTAAAAGAGGTAAGCTTCTTTGCACTTCTTATATCATTTGGTATTTCATTCCAATTTTTCATAGTATAATAAGAACATGAATCGTTGAAATAATTGGTTCTCGGAAGTACATTTAAAACTAAATCATTTTTTGAAATAGATTGCAGCGTGTAATGTTCATTCTTAGAAAATGTGAGTAGATCTGTCATATATGAAGGGGCCACACCATTTAAAGTTTTGTAAACAAGTACAGCGGAGTGATATATACATCTGTCTGTAATCGTTAACCATTTAAGTTCTTGAATTAACCCACAGGATGGTGATCGTTTTGGTTTTGTCAGTATTATCCTTGCTATTCTTCTTTGTAAGATGTTTATTTTATTCACGTATCTGTTATTGTCTTTTCCCCAAATATGGCAGCAGTAATCAAGAATTGGAAGTATATATGCATAACAGAACATCAGTTTCATCTCATCAGTTAGGTAAAAAATGATATGTTTTAAAAGCGAAATTCCATTGTTTAGTTTTTTTACAAACAAAGTCAATTTGTGAATGCCACTTTAGGTTACTATCGATATAAATCCCATGCAACTTTTGTAAACATACACGGTTTATCAATGAATGGATAATTTTTAGAATAGGTATCTATCACTGACTTAGTGTTTGGACCGCGAATGTTGTAAATAAAACCATTTTACCGTGAAAAAACTACAACAACTATGGTGTCAAAATATGTTGATAATGCCTAAGAATGCAGCGGTGGCGACATATAATCTCAAAATGCCACCGAACCCCTAGAAACTGTGCATACAAATTCTATTTGTCTAGCTACGCCCCAGAATGCCGGTTTGGCAAGTAAATATGATCTATTAAAAGTAATATCAGATTCAGTCTTCTACATTTTTCAAGTACACATGATGGTGCATGTCTTTATCGGTCGTGTTCGATTGGTACATGTATTTACCTTCATTACACACTGATGTGATCCACTGTTTCGTTATTTAGTCCTTACGAAATAATTTTAGAAATATATACATAACACTACTCACATTTTGTAATAAGGACAGATTCTTCAAATATTTTGTATTTCGTAAGTAGATTATATCACGTCATTATGAGAATGACTTCAAAAATTGCTCTTTTCGTTCGTGTTTGTCCGAAAACCACCGTCTTGATCACGTGATCGCTTCATTAATAAATGATGTAACTTTCTGCATAATTAACCTCCTCCTTTGACAACTTCACCAGGAACGGTGTAAATACTTCAAATGTCCTCCTATAAAAATGACTGAAATACGGTTGACAAGACAAAATGTCCGCCTGTAAAACTGACTGAAATACGGTTGACAAGACAAAATGTCCGCCTGTAAAATTGACTGAAATACGGCTGACAAGACAAAATGACAAAATGTCCGCCTGTAAAAATGACTGAAATACGGTTGATAAGACAAAATGTCCGCCTGTAGAAATGACTGAAAAACGGTTGACAAGACAAAATGTCTGAAATATGGTTGACAAGACAAAATGACTGAAATGCGGTTGATAAGACAAAATGACTGAAATATGGTTGATAAGACAAGATGTCTGAAATACGGTTGACAAGACAAAAAGTTGCACGGAGTAACAGGGACTGGCAGACTTTTCCAGGATCATGGCATCCCCGTAAATGACGTAAGAACAAACCATGGCAACCCCGTAATTGACGTAAGAACAAACCATAGCACCCCCGTAAATGACGTAAGAACAAATCATGGCAACCCCGTAAATGACGTAAGAACACACCATGGCAATCCCGTAATTGACGTAAGAACAAATCATGGCAACCCCATAAATGATGTAAGAACAAACCATAGCATCCCCGTAAATGACGTAAGAACAAAACATGGCACCCCCGTAAATGACATCAGAACAAACCATGGCAACCCCGTCAATGACGTCAAAACAAACCATGGCAATCCCGTAATTGACGTAAGAACAAACCATGGCACCCCGTAAATGACGTAAGAACAAACCGTGGCACCCCCGTAAATGACGTAAGAACAAACCATGGTACCCCGTAAATGACGTAAGAACAAACCATGGCACCCCCGTAAATGACGTAAGAACAAACCATGGCATCCCCGTAAATGAAGTAAAAACAAACCAGCTTTATCAATGAATGCATAATCTTACACGCTACTACAGATTATATTTAGAATAGGTATATATCACTGTCTTAGAGTAACCTCGGGTAACTATTGTTTTTGCGGTAACTCGGCTCAACGCCGTTCATCTAGTATTAAACATATTGCTTGTTCGATACATGTTATTTTTTTTTAAGTATTTATTCATCATTTTACGTTCATTGAACACAGTATTTATGTTTGCAGAATATTATCTGCTAGATGCAGGAAGTGCCATTTCAATAAAGGTCTTACAATCGACAGTACTTTAGGTTACTGAAAATTCATTAACCGTACAACAGACATACAACTGAAAGGTATAAACTTCTGATTATACATGTACCCATTTGATTTTTGAACACGGCAAAGATATTTTTCTTATTCAAGCCAAAAGTGTATGTACCTTGCAGAATTGCAATTACAATAATGCCGTAAAGGATTGATGAAAGGGACGTTACTCACCAACCCATACACACTGCATCCGTGCTAACTTACCTGAAATTAGTATATATTTTACTGAATGAGGGTCATGGGTTCGAGTCTGATGACCTATTTCTATGTGAGAAAATGGACTGTTCCTTGGATAGGAGTCCAGTTCTGGTCCGTCTCGGCGAATTATTGTTAGGTAACTGCCCGCCTGTAAATAATTAAAATACTATTGAAACAGGTACTATCCCTTCTCTCCCTTAAAAATGTCAACATACATGATATACGTGCGTGTGTGAAATACCCTAGCATATTGTATTTTCATTGTTGTGAATTATGTTGCCGGAAGCTTCTGCAAAATATAAGTTTATTCATCACTTGGTTTATCTACGGAAGCGTCCTGGTGCCAATTCATAATGTTCTATAAAAAAGAATAACTCCTACGTAGGACTTTATAACTCCTACGTAGGACTTTATAATTCCTACGTAGGACTTTATAACTCCTACGTAGGACTTTTTAACTCCTACGTAGGACTTTATAACTCCTACGTAGGAGATAAAAAAGCCTAATTAGGAGTTTATAACTCCTACGTAGGACTTTATAACTCCTACGTAGGAGATAAAAAAGCCTAATTAGGACTTTATAACTCCTACGTAGGACTTTATAACTCCTACGTAGGACTTTATAACTCCTACGTAGGACTTTATAACTCCTACGTAGGAGATAAAAAGGCCTAATTAGGAGTTTATAACTCCTATGTAGGACTTTATAACTCCTACGTAGGACTTTATAACTCCTACGTAGGAGATAAAAAAAGCCTAATTAGGAGTTTATAACTCCTACGTAGGACTTTATAACTCCTACGTAGGACTTTATAACTCCTACGTAGGACTTTGCAACTCCTACGTAGGAGATAAAAAAGCCTAATTAGGAGTTTATAACTCCTACGTAGGACTTTATAACTCCTACGTAGGAGATAAAAAAGCCTAATTAGGACTTTATAACTCCTACGTAGGACTTTATAACTCCTACGTAGGACTTTATAACTCCTACGTAGGACTTTATAACTCCTACGTAGGAGATAAAAAGCCTAATTAGGAGTTTATAACTCCTATGTAGGACTTTATAACTCCTACGTAGGACTTTATAACTCCTACGTAGGAGATAAAAAAAGCCTAATTAGGAGTTTATAACTCCTACGTAGGACTTTATAACTCCTACGTAGGACTTTATAACTCCTACGTAGGACTTTGCAACTCCTACGTAGGAGATAAAAAAGCCTAATTAGGAGTTTATAACTCCTACGTAGGACTTTATAACTCCTACGTATGAGATAAAAAAGCCTAATTAGGACTTTGTAACTCCTACGTAGGAGATAAAAAAGCCTAATTAGGAGTTTATAACTGTATGTTTGCCAACAACAATAACTGTAGCTTTCAATCTATGATTAAACAGCAGTTCTTTAAATATCACACACATCCTATACATTAGAGCCATAAAGGAGGAATTCTACCAAATATATTCAAGTTGGGACCTGTTGGTCAAAATTGATCTCATTCAGGGATTTTACATTCTTCTCTGAATCCATTAATCAGGCTGACCGGTTTAAGCTCCCCAGTGGTGTTTTTGCCACTGACCGTTCCAAGGCGGTGCCCCACTGTGTTCCGTGAATTGTTCGTTTTGTCCTCGTGTGTTTGCTTTGTATGCTTGTGTGTGTTGGTAGTGTATGTTTGTGTGTGTGTGTGTGTGTGTGTGTGTGTGTGCGTGCGTGCGTGCGTGCGTGCGTGCGTGCGTGCGTGTGTGTGTTGGTGGTGTGCACTTCTGGGTGCTGTGGGGCTCGTTTTGGGGAGGCTGCGTTTTTGGTACGTGGCATTCCCTGTTTGATATTATTTTTGTTTTTAGCAATCTTTGCAATGTGACTTTTGTGAGCAATTCAGGGCCATCATAACTCTCTTGTTGTTAAGATAAGAATACGCTACGACAGCCTAGTGGTAGAGGGTCAGCTTTGGGTGTGGGAGGTCATGGGTTAGATCTCAGGCCGCGTCATACCAAAGACGTGAAAAATGGTATCAGTAGCTCCCATGCTTGGCGCTCAGCATTAAAAGGGAAAAAACTGGCCTCTTCTCTCATACCCTCCTGGCGATGGATTCCATCAGGAATGAGTTGTTGACAGTGATTAATATAAGTTATTCGAACTTGCTTCACAATCGACCTAAAATAAATTTGTACAAACTAAGATCAGAATAAAGCTAAGTATCTGAGCATCTTTATGTTTTTCACTTTAATGTGCTATGGTAAATATTCATTTCATGGGCAAGCACTGAGAATAATCATATGTGCTGTACTGTTGGCAGCTCTTGTTAACAGCCCAGTTTTCCCCCAGTGAGTCAATTCAGACTACGGGGGGGGGGTGTTGGGGGGGGAGAACTGACTAGTCAATTACTTACCCCTTATAAAATTCTGTATGTAATTCTGTTATAAACTCCTAATTAGGTTTTTTTATCTCCTACGTAGGAGTTATAAAGTCCTACGTAGGAGTTATAAAGTCCTACGAAGGAGTTATAAAGGCCTAATTAGGCCTTTTTATCTCCTACGTAGGAGTTATAAAGTCCTACGTAGGAGTTATAAACTCCTAATTAGGCTTTTTTATCTCCTACGTAGGAGTTATAAAGTCCTACGTAGGAGTTATAAAGTCCTACGTAGGAGTTATAAAGTCCTAATTAGGCTTTTTTATCTCCTACGTAGGAGTTATAAAGTCCTACGTAGGAGTTATAAAGTCCTAATTAGGCTTTTTTATCTCCTACGTAGGAGTTATAAAGTCCTACGTAGGAGTTATAAAGTCCTACGTAGGAGTTATAAAGTCCTACGTAGGAGTTATAAAGTCCTAAGTAGGAGTTATAAAGTCCTACGTAGGAGTAATAAAGTCCTCATTAGGCTTTTTTATCTCCTACGTAGGAGTTATAAAGTCCTACGTAGGAGTTATAAAGTCCTACGTAGGAGTTTCTTTTTTATAGAACATTATGAATTGGCACCAGGACGCTTCCGAATTTATCTCCACTGCAACTATAAAAAAAACATTCAGACTAAAATTTCTGACCGACACCCAGCTATAAGCCTTAGACCAGTAATAAACATAGCCAGTTTTGATCAGCGTTGTTTAACATGGGATAAAATATGTTTAAACCAGTTAAGCTACATGTATCTACTCCGGTATGTATGACATGTATATAATTACCATGACTACGTATCACAGTTCAGTACGCGTAGATATATGTAAGTGTCACTTTCAGTCCTGTTTACAAAACAAAACAATGCGGAAGAAAATTGCTTAAACCAATTTACATCCTGATGAGCTCATATTTAATGAAAATAATCACTTTGTTTATAACAACGAAGTACTTAGGAAAGTTTTAATTAATATTCATTACAGAAATGTCGGACTCCGTAGGCGGGAGAAGACAGCAAAGTCAGGTAGCTGGAGCCAGGCACAAAACTTCGCGTGAAAAGGGAGCCAGCAGTTCAGATGTTTCTGTATATAAAAGTTCGACAGAGAAATCAGTTAGATATAATGGCAGTAAGACGCTGTCGGTTTACAAGGGTTCTAACGAATATGTCGAGTACAGCTGTGACCCGTGTAATACAGCCGGAGATCATGTGGAGGCGCAGGGATTTTGCATCAACTGCAAAGAATATTTATGTGGTGTATGTTATAAAAGCCACTCAAGAAGTAAAGCTTCACAACATCACGTTTTGTTGGACAAGGATAATATGCCACAAAAATCTCAGTGCGATCCGTGTAAAAGAAGTGGTGATGAAGAGGAGGCTGCAGGATATTGCAGAAATTGCAGTGAATATCTGTGCAGTAAATGTCTAAGGAGTCACTCCAGAAGCAAGGCTTCAAGACAGCACGTGCTGCTAGATAAAGATAAAATGCCGGAATGGCCCGACAGTACACTTACATCTTCCGTCGCTATGAATATTTACACGCCAGATGCTGACTCTCTGAAGTACAATGAGGAGTACACTTTCATCTGGGACATGAATGTTCAGACTAAGAAGGACGAAAAGGACTGTCTTATCACACGTATGACTCTGGTGAGCAGCACTGCGCTGGTTCTGGCTGACTTTGAAAACAACTCGTTGAAACTGGTCGATCCTGTAGATACCGTTATAAAAGACTGCTTGAGATTGGAAACATCGCCTGATGGTCTTTCAACGATTTCCCAGGACAAAGTAGCTTTAGTATTTTACGACAAATGTAAGATTCAGATTATATCAGTATCTGAAGGATTGTCTGTGGTGCGAACTTTGAAAACAAACGGTAAATGCCTAGATGTTAAGTGTAGCAATGGGAAATTATATGTTTCATTTTGGAAACCAGTAAAATTCCAGATTCTTCAACTGACCGGTGCAGTACAGAAGACGATCAATCCTGATTCGGAAGTACTAAAACACTGTTCACTTTCCAGATACATCGCAGTAAGTCCTGACGAGAGTATGATCTACGTATCTGACCGTGAAACCAACAAAGTTATGTGCATTGATATCAATGGGAATATGATATCTATGTTTCAAGGTGAGCTTGACTGGCCTGCTGATATTACCATCTCTCCATCCGGATCAGTCTACCTATGTAACAGAAATCAGCACGTCGTGTACAAGATGACGTCAGTCCTGAGAGAAGCCACTGTAATACTAGGACAAGAAGATGGTTTGTGTGCCCCACAGGCAATGTGTTTTGATACTGACAAGCAACAGCTCTACATCGGCAGCGGAAGTAGAAAAGCCAAATATCGAAATACTCTTAAAATTTACAAATTGAAATAGATGAACAAGCCTGACAATTAAAAGTGACTCAAAAACATACAACACGAGAAGCATAAAGCTTGTTACACTGCATAACATTGCGGTCTTTTTCAATATATTTTCAGCTTATTTCACAGAAAATATGTACATGAATCGAAAACGGAAAATGAAACTGAATGAAGATATTTTGTTCATGTGAATATCGAAAAACAAGACAATTTAAAGGGACATTCCCTACAACGATCAGATTACTTTTTCAAAACGTTAACAATGAGTTAAATGTATGTGAAATAATAAATAGGTAAGTTTCAAGAAACCATAAAAATTATCAAGAAATGTGTCGTTTACGCAATGGATGCCAACATAGTGACGTTTTATAATAAATCGTTATCCATCTAAACATTATGAAACACGTATTTACGAATGTTTTATGGAACTACAACACGCATGCTTTTGCTAATTTTACCGATGTTTGCTGGAATATTTAGCTATAAAGCGGCCCTCCCTACATGTTGCAGATTATATTATCCAAACATAAATAATGTATTCAATGAACGAAAAATGATAAATAAATACAAATTTAAAGAACAGCATAAATATTGACAAATGCTAAGGAAGTCAATGGTTGCTTGGGTAACTCACTAGTTGCTGCGGGACTAAAATGTTGCTAAGGAAGTCACTGGTTGCTAAGGAAGTCAATAGTTGCTAAGAAAGTCACTGGTTTCTAAGGAGGTCACTAGTTCCTTGGGGAACTCACAGGTTGCTAGGGGACTTAGGTGTTGCTAAGGAAGTCACTGGTTGCTAAGGAAGTCACTTGTTCGCTGGGCAGGTCACTGGATGTTAGCAGGCTAAGATGTTGCTAAGGAAGTCAATGGTTGGTAAGGAAGTCACTGGTTGCAAGGCGAAATCACAGATTGCTTAGGAAGTCATTAGTTGCCAAGGAAGTCACTGGTTGCAAGGCGAAATAACTGGTTGCAAAGTAAGTCACTAGCTGCCAGGGGATAAAGTTGTTGTCAAAAGTTGCTAAAGAAGTCATTTGTACTAAAGGAACTAAGTTGTTGCTAAGGAAGTCAATGGTTGCTTAGAAAGTCATTTGTTATTAGGGGAAGTCATTGGCTACTAGCTGAATTCACTGATTGCTAGGAGACTAAGTTGTTACCAAAGAAGCCAATGGTCACTAAGGAAGTCACTGGTTGCTAGGGAAAGTCACTGGTTGCTAGGGAACTAAGTCTTTTCTAAGGAAAGCAATGGTTGTAAAGGAAGTCACTTGAACCTAGGGAAAGTCACTGGTTGCTAAGAAAGTCACTGGTTGCTAAAAAAGTCACTGGTTGCTAAGGAGGTCACTGGTTACTAAGGAAGTCACTTGTTGCTATTTAAGTCCATTGTTGCAAAAGGAACTCAATTGAAGCTAGGTAATTCCTACCTTTATTCTTTATACAGACAAGGGACAACGCCCAGGGTGGGGTCAAAATAGGGGCAAAATTTGAACAAGCTTGGTAGAGGTCAACAACACAATGCTTCATACTAAATATCTTAGCTGTAGGCCTTGTGGTTTTGGAGAAGACGATTTTCAAATGTTTTTCTATATAAGTCTATGGTAAATAACTGATTTCTCAAATCACAATTCACGTTGGCGACTGGCTTACAATTCAAAACTAGTCTGCTTTTCACAATTAGCAAATCAATTCGCGAACTGCGAATTGGCAACTCGACCGCATTTCTGAATTCAGTCAACAATTCGATTTGCGAACTGCAAACATGCAACAAGCCAGCAGTTCAAATCGCGACAGCGAATTGGCAATTAGTCTGCGGTTCGCATCGCTATGTCAGGAAGTAGCTTAACTCAGTGGTCGCAAGGGCAGGCCCGGCTGTATAATATGATTTAAGCAGAAATGTAGCTGAAATAACTATCGAATATGAAGTGATAATTATTTTCTGTATATCAACGTTAACCTAACACAATAAGTACGTTTTATACGGTTTTAGCAATGATGTTTTTTTAACCATTTAACCTTCCTTCTAGAGCTACAACGTACTGTACTTTGACTTTGTTTCCTGCGACACGGTTGTTGCCAATGGTAGCCAGGTGGGCGACATGAGACCATCTTGGCCCTCTTGTTTTTGTTTCTTCAACACAAACAATCCATATGAATGGATAATATGTACAGTATGCAGAATGGTCGTAAAGGTATAGGTGTGATTTCCCGACTGATCAATATGTAGAGTTTAGATGGAATTTCGTATGGTGAGAACATGTATATGTATATAGCCACGCGTTTTAGAAATGGTTAATGCTTTAATGCTCGTTCGACGGAGCCGAATTAGAGCTTAACTGAGATTATCTGTCTGAAATAAGGATATGGTACAAGATCTAATAATAACTTGCAACTTAAACAATTAGACAATATAATCAGACCTATTCGTGAAAATAATAATCCAGCTGAGACTTGGACCGGTAATAAACCATAGCCAGTTTTAATCGACGCTAAAGTATTTAAATGTAGATTAGTGTTCATTTTGATGCATTTACGAAAACAAAGTGGTCAGGCGCGTCGCATGCCGCTCGACCAATTTATCAAAATGAACATTAACACATTTAGTGCTTGTAATTATTTTTTGTAAATCATCATTGTTCCCCTATTTACTGAATCGGTATATAATTATTGATTTACCCAAGTTAAAGTGCAACAAATACAGCGCTGCGATTGGACTAAAATAATTTCAAACACTAACATGGTTTAAAATATTGACCTTTTCCGGTATGTTTGACATGTACATGTATATAAATCACCATATTAACTACATATCGCATTTTGTTACGGGTAGAGAGATAACTGTCGTATTATGTCTCGTTTATAAAGCAAAGCAATGCGGAAATAAATTTGTTTAAACGAATTTATAGCCGAAAAAGAAAGTGCATTTATAATTTATGAAGATAATCGTTATGTTTTGAACTACATAGTATTAAGGATAGTTTTAACAAACAATTATTACAAAAATGTCGGACTCTGTAGGCAGGTGTAAACAACAAAGTCAGGCAATTGGAGCCAGGCAAAAACCTCCCTATGAAAAGGGAGCCAGCAGTTCAGAAATGTTTGTTTATAAAAGTTCGGCAGAGGAATCAGTTAGATATAAAGGCAGTAATTTTAAGGTGTCGTCAGTGTACAAAGGTTCTGAAGAATATCATGTATAACTGTGATCCGTGTAATACTGCGGGATATCATGTGGAGGCGCAGGGATTCTGCACTAATTGTGACGACTATCTTTGTGGTGCGTGTTTTAAAAGCCACCCCATGAATCAATCTTCACGTAATCACGCTTTGCTGGATAAGGATAATATGCCGAAAGTAACTGTTAAACTTTGTGATCCGTGTAAAACTGCCAGCGATGAAGAGGAGGATGCAGGATACAGCACGGATTGTGGCGAATATCCGTGCGCTAATTGTTTGAGGAATCATTCTAGGAATAAGGCTTCGAGACAGCACGTGTTGCAAGACAAGGATAATAGTCGAAGCGGCTCGACAGGGGTCTTACATCTATCATCGCTCAACTGAATAGGAGTGATCGCCGTGACGTCACACGGCAATTTTGATAAGATTGCTGGTGGGCAATAATAGTTGTGTTTACAATGTTTATGTATCGGAAAGGAATTTTTGAATTTTTATAACTTTTTTGCTATCTGAAGGATTTTTAAAATTCAAAAAGTTATGACATGCTCTTGATACTCATATTTTTACATCAAAATATCTCTTTTGAAAGAAATACCGTTTTTAATGACACTTGATTTTTCGAAACGGCTTGTTGCTGCTATAATCATTTACAAAAACAGTGTAAGTTACTCGCTCGCGAAGTTTTCATTTTGAATCTTAACAAAAATTGAAAATAATGAATAAAAGGTATATTTTATTAGCTTTCCAGTGATATAAAACATTTTAAAATATATTTTGTTTTAAAAAAGTTACGGTCGTTAAAAAACATCCCTGAGGATTAAAAAAATCGGACTACCGACAGCTGCCCACCGTATCTATCTCTTATCAGTAGAAATTATTGCGCGATACCGGGTTTTGTTTGCAAACACGATCACTCCTATACTAACAAGCCGAACGCCGACTCAGAGAAGTATAACGAAGAGTACACTTACATCCGGGACATTAATGTTAAGACTGGAAGGACGAGAACGACTGTTTTATCACTGGTGAGCAGCACTGCGCTGGTACTGGCTGACTATCATAACAAATCTTTGAAATTCGTAGATCCTGCAAATAATGTTATAAAAGACAGCTGGAGATTAGGAACATTTTCGGGTGGTCTCACAACGATTTCCAAGGACCAGGTAGCTGTAGTATTAGAGAAGGAGTGTAAGATTCAGATTATATCAGTATCTGGAGGAATGTCTGTGATGCGAACTTTGATCACAAACGGTAAATGTGTAGATGTTCAGTGTGTCAATGGGAAGTTATATGTTTCATTTTGGAAACCGGTAAAGTTCCAGATTCTTCAACTGACCGGTGCAGTACAGAAGACAATCAATCCTGACTCTGAAGTACTACAGCACTGTTCGCTTCCTGTAAAGATCGAAATAAGTCCTGACGAGAGTATGATCTACGTTTCCAACTGGAAAACCAACAAAGTTATATGCATTGATATGAATGGAAATATGATATATATGTTTCAAGGTGAACTTGACATGCCTCATGATATCACCATCTCTCCATTCGGATCAGTTCACCTGTGTAACAGAGAACAGCACGTCGTGTATGACGTCAGACCTGAGTGAAGCCACTGTGATACTAGGTCAAGGAGATGGTATAAGTTACCCAATGACAATGTGTTTTAAAGCTGACAAGAAACAGCTCTTCATCACTAGCGGAAGTGAAAAAGCCAAATATTGCAATTTTATAAAAGTTTACAAATGGAAATAGGTGAACAAGCCTGACAAGTTACAGTGAATTAAAAACATACCTTGAGAAACATGATGCTTGTTCCAATGAGACTAGCATGGTTTTAGTACGGAATTCCGTTAGGGCCATCGCCTATGAATGAAATAATTTGAAACGCGAAAACACGAAATCACGAAAGTACGATGACGAAAACGCGAAAACACGATGACGAAAACTCGAAAGTACGATGACGAAAACGCGAAAACACGAAATCTCGAAAGTACGATGACGAAAACGCGAAACTACGATGATGAAAACGCGAAAGTACGATGACGAAAACGCCTTAGTTTATATTATAAAAATATGTTCAAGTCATATCTTTAAGACTACTGCAAGGATTCACTTGTTTTGTTTTGTTAATATTGTTTTGCGCATGCTTACCGGAAGGCGAAAGGACGATGACGAAAACGCGAAAGTACGATGACGAAAACGCGAAACTACGATGACGAAAACTTCAAGTCATATCTTTAAGACTACTGCAAGGATTCACTTGTTTTGTTTTGTTAATATTGTTTTGCGCATGCTTACCGGAAGGCGAAAGGACGATGACGAAAACGCGAAACTACGATGACGAAAACTCGAAAGACGATGACGATAACGCAAAAACGCGAAAGTTCGATGACGAAAACACGAAACCGCGAAAGTACGATGACGAAAACACGAAGGTACGATGATGAAAACGCGAAATTGTATCGCATTTTCATCATCGTGTTTTCGCGTTTTCGTCATCGTACTTTCGCAATTTCGTCATCATACTTTCGCGTTTTCGTATTTTCGCGTTTCAGATTATTTAATTCAAAGGCGAATATGCAGATGGCCCTAACGGAATTCCGTATTTTAGAGCATAATTGTTGCTTATTGATGGACACCAGCGGATATTCCATGCTCATTTAACTTATGGAGAAATTCAAGCATAAACAAGGGGAATACTGGCCAGTTCGCCAATAATATGTCATAACCTTTTAACATTATGCTTGTCAGTTGGTCTGGGGGGTGTTTTTTATGTTCCAGAAGGTGGGCATATTAAAAGCGCACCGTCCGTCCATCTGTCCGACCTTCCATTTTTTCGTGTCCGTAACTTTGTCATGCGTGTAGGGATTTTCAAATCATATGGCACAGATGTTCAGCACATCAAGAACTGGACGGGCCTGAGGATATCACCATCTCTCCATTCGCATCAGTCTACGTGTGTAACAGAAATCAGAAAGTTTTGTACAAAATGGCGTCCCACCTGAGCGAAGCGGCTATGATACTAGGATAGACACGGAGATGGTGTGTGGTACACACACGCAATGTGTTTTTTATACTGACAGGCAACAGCTTTACATCAGCAACGTAATTAAAGTAGCCAAATATTGCAATTTTATAAAAGTTTACAAATAGAAATAGGTGAACAAGCCTGACAACTAACAGTGAATCAAAAACATGAGAAACTTAATGATTGTAACCATTGATATCCTTACGGTCATTTTTAAAATATACTAAACAAAATAAGAACCTTCCGCTTAGTTTGCTTGAACAGAGCTGGATGAAAACAAATCGGGAGAACATTGTTATATATGCGTTTAAAGAGTGATGCGTGATGCATCGTTTGTGCAAAACTGATGGCCAAAGGTTTACAGAAAATGGGGGGAATTTTGACCATGTGACCGTGACTCCATGTTAAATCAAAGCACTGAAAGTGCTGACAACAAGGTGTCCTCTGCAAAATGGTGAGCACTTAAATAGTAACACTATTAATGAAGTATGTACATGGTGAGCACTAACATAGCAATACTATAAATGAAATATATTATGCTTCAGTAATAACAAGAACATTTATATCTTTGAATAAATCCGATATTGTTTATGTTGACATTGGATGTGTGTTGTACAAATGTGTGAACAATTTAATTTAAAGACACACTCCCATTATCTGGTGCAAAGTTATGCAATAGTAGAAAATGAACTATTAGTAAATTTAGCATAAATAAAGACACTGCTTTTCTCTCACTCACGTCAAGCAAATACATGTATTTCAAAAGTATTAAAGTTTTTTAATATGTTACAAATAATTTTACAGTATAGGTTGTCGGTTAACAGAAATAGAGCTGGACGTTGAGACATATCCACCCCATTTGTCTCTGTCCAGTTGAACCAGACAAGCACAGTCTCCAAGTCTGGTTCACTAAATAAAATTCCAGGGACCAGACAAGGAGACACTTCCTAGCTATATTCAATTAAATCCGAGCATTCAAAATATTTACAGGTTGCACTATGTTACAAGATGATCTAGACAAACTAACCGGTAAAGTTGGAAAAAGTCTGGGGATATTGCCTAGTAAATGCAAAGCAATCCATTTCTTCAAATATTTAAAAAAAAAAAACCCAAGCTTTTAATTACGTGAGACTGCAAATATGATAAGTTAATATTTCAGCGATTTAAATTATGTAAGTCAACACTTTACCAAACATGCCTTGGCCAAAGAGGGCCATTCTTTCTCGTCTAGGATCGTTTTCTATTGTTTATAAAACGAACAGTAAACACGTTGTAACTCTCTGGAGGTAACAGAAATTATTTAACCTCTTCACCGGTTACACCGTTAACTCAAGCGGAGTAACTCAGCATATCTCTATAACGTCTATCGGTCACTAAGTTAAGGGTCGCCACTATCGGTCGCTATTTTGTGGTCATTCAAAATGGCGGGGTGTCTTTTCGAGTCCGAATGGATTTAAAATCATTTGATGAAATCCGACAATTAAACCGAATACATTTGTATCATTTATTTACTTCATCGTTTATGTTTATAATACCTCCCCCTTTAACAAAAACCCACTTTTATTATCCATTTCCGTTTTAAGCACGCATGTAATTTTACTGAATGGAAATAAGGATGTTCACATTGTATGAAATGTCGGATCCAAATACTCCTGTCGATTACGTTTAATTTCCATGATACATGTATACATGCGGGATGCCAAAACAAGACTTGATCCTGAATCTGCCTGATGGTGTAGTAATTCAAATACTCTGAATTTTGCCTACATTAGTGTTACAAAGCATTAACACGTGTATTACGCAACGGAAACGGGTTTTAGTTTATTTTTAAGTCGAGATCACAAACACGATCCACACGCGTTTCAGCTAAAGTCGATCTACTTTGCAGGCGAAAGGAGAAACCTATGGCTGTTCAAACTGTCAGGGGCTATACGTTTGACGCATCAGGCGTACGCCGTTCTATTCGTTTCAAAAAGCCAGAATGAAATCGGCGCCTTTTAAGCAATGAGGTTTGGATATACCGGCGTACCCCGGCTTACTCCTGCCAGCGTCAAACGTATAAGACCCTCTGCTGAGTCGTTTTCAAAATTGCCTACTATAACAAGGTGTCACGTGTGACACCTTGTTAAAAAGAGTTGTGCTACACATTAATTAGAAGTATACCGGCTTGCTTACTTCAGGTATATTTCACACCAGCCGCCAACAGAAAACGTCTTCAGTTGATATTCTTAAAATTAATGCATATTAAAATTAAACAAAGAAACTAAAACGATATCGATTTAAATAACCATGTTCATATTTTCTCAGATGTTACACTCATTATTACAGATTTTTCGTCGAGGACTAACAATGTAAGTAGATTTATGATAGTATTACTTGATCATTGAAACGAAAAATAAAAGTTTTTGAAATATTCCATAGCGCACATTTAGATGTATGTACGTTTAAGACAAATGTTAGAACTACTAAACATATGTAATTACATATTAATGATGTTTACTGCGTTTAATTAAGAGAGTGGTATTGCAAATAACAAAACCGCTTTCTTTGGGCCTTGGTTTTGTAAAGTATATATGTGTAAGTCAGTATTGTTTAAGAATAAATAGAACAAAGTTCTGTCATTATTCTATCCGTAAATTCATTATTCTGTGTTCGAGTATGATGGCACTTAAAAAATCACAGAAACAAATGTTCGTATAAGTCAACGATAACAACTTTAGCATTTACCGTCGGCATTAAAGTTTCATTCAAACGTGGAGAAGGCCGTGGTGCATGTCCAAACACGCCTTCATGTACTCTGTTGGTCTATAATTCTTGTGCATAGATACATGTAAATTACTTCGTGAATTGCCACAATAGGCTATTATCCATCAGTTTGATACGTAATAAACGAAAAGTGCTGAGGTTTTGCAAAAAAGTCTTTTTTTACATAAATTTAAACTGGAATGTGTTGTAACTTTTAGATTTTTTTATCATCAGATGTAGACAATTATTTTTTTATGTCCATATGAAATGATAATCCTGAGAGAAAACATTTACTGAAAGACTGAACGATACAAGAAAAGAAAATACAACAAACAAAAAATCTGGAGAAGCAAGAACTGTCTTTAAAAAAGATGATCGGCACTATTTTGAGTATATGAAAGAGATGGGTAGCTAGGTTTCATAGTCAAGTTTTATCTTTATGCAGTGAGAAAGCGCCAGATGTCACAGGGTGAGAAAGATGTGTACCCGGACCGGGAGGCGAAACCGGCACACTTCGTATATAGGGCGAATGCTCCCGACTGTCCGCTTACATATTTTTCTCCTCAATTGTGATACAGTCCGTACCGTGACATGTGCATCAGGAAAACAAACCTAATTCTTGTTTATATTATCAAATATGTTACTCCAAATATTGACCTAATTCTACTTGGCTGTTGAAAAAAGTTACCATCAGCCGGTCATAAACGAACTTAATACGGCAGCGCCGAAAAGTATTCAAAAGACATGAATCAAACGGATATTTCTTATAAACACCTAACTTTACGGAGGCCAAAATATAAACATTTGTAAATATTGAGTAGCTCTGTCTTTACGACCAGTATATATCAATTTACATCTATCTGAACATCTATGCAGCTAAAGCACTGTTTGAAGTACATTTCTTGTACAGATCCCATCTTTCAGTCTTAATTGAAAGCTTGACCAAGATCATTTAAGAAATTTAGTAATACCAGGTTTAAGATAACATAACGAACACCACAAATAAGTCTCATAATCATGAAATCAAAAGGTGAAGACAACTGCCGAGTATAAAAATAGCATGACATTGTCACTCTGCCCCACCCAATTTCAGGGAGACATACTAAACAAGCAGGAAAACTCTTCAAAATGGTTAAAGAATTCAGCTGTTAAATGCAATAAATATATTTTCCGCAACCTTACATCGTTTTGAAGATTGGTTTGCTGAAATCCACTAACAGCTGTGACTTGTTATCATTTATATGTAAAACAAAAGGATACGTATTATGATTAGGTTTTAACTTATTGCTTGATATATTCTTACAAGTTGAGAAAAACTGAAGTATAGAATATACTTCATCGTGTAAAATCATACGACATGTATCAGACACATATTCTTGGCCAGCATTATTAATAAATAAAAACAATAACTCAAAGGAGGAATTAATGGACAAAGGCCTTATTATGAATAAGCTACACAAAGCACTTAAGCAACTCAAAGCCAAAAGTTCGTCTGGCTTAGATGACAGGTGAGATGCTAACCAACCGGCCTGCTCTACAAATCCTTCTTTTGACCTACAGCCTTAGCTTGAGAGATAGAAATTGCCGTTGAGTGAGGGTACCACGACCCTCATTCCAAAACAAGAGACAGAACGAAGTTAGCGAAGGGTAAAGGTAAACCGGGAACAGGAAGCCTTAGAAAAGCGTTTCACATACCAGACACACACAACTTGTCCAGGAGACGAAGAGCATTTAAGAACAGGTACTGAATCGATCCAGAGAGCGTTCGACAAAATCTTGAATAGGGGTTTCCTTGTGAAGTTGCTACGGCATAGAAGTACACAAGTTCCGTGTGGATCAAGTCCAGCATGTTCAGCAGAAGGACAAGAGGCAGTGCTAATGGGATACTAAGTCGTAAGTTCTTACAACCAAATGGTGTCCCTAAAGGTGGTACACTTTCTCTTATTTTCTTTCTCCTGTCATATTAGACTTTGTCTGCCATCTTCTGGCAGCATTGAATTTTGCCCCCTAGGCCGATGATCTTGTGCTCTAGTGTAAAGAAAAGCATACACCAAATGCCACTTACAGGATGCAGCAAACTTCAAACATGATTTTAGCATGAATAGAGGATTCGTGCATACAGATGAATACAGTTAAGTCCTGCACAACTCTATTCACACTCGCGTCTAGGTAGGAGGCTGTTATCATCGAGATTAGCAGAATTCATAAGTCTAAAGTAAGATAGGCTACATATTTCAGTGTAACGTATGACAGGCCATAACTTCAGAAGTTTCAGGTACCCAGAGAGTAGTAGATAAAAGCGTTTGTGTCTGATATCGCCTACATGTGCTAACAGCTACACAATCCGCAACGCTGTAATGGACTAGACTGTTTCTCAAAGCAAACAAGCAGAAAGTTCCTTAATATATATCACATTTTTATTTCAATTGGTAAATGAAATCAACCCTTTATCATTTCAGGTTTAATTCAAAATATCTGCTGTGTGCGTTTATCATTCTTGTCTCTTTGAGTCAAGGAACTGACGGCAACGGAGAGTGTTGTGAGGGATTAAAAGTTCCGAAAAGACAGTGTCTTTTAGACTGGGACTTATTCGAAATGTTCGTAAGTCATCGATTTACCGTACTTTAGGATATTTGCTTGGACATATTTTACCGCTTTTATACAAGCACACTGTTTTTCCAGCACACTGTGTTTTTCCTGCTGCGCGTTGTTTTTGATAACTAATTAGGAAGCCTAAAATCTGATCGTAAAGAGCGGTATTACAGTACCCCGGCATAAAAATAGATACACCTAAAAGATGCATCGTCTAATAATCAGTGCTTTGGAGTTCTGTCTTCTGTTGCGCAAAAATAATAAGGCTATAACTAAGCAGCTGAACGAAAAGCCGTTGTTTATAAGATGATGAACAACACTTTTTATAGTGTATCCTTTCGATTCTAGCATGGTTAAATATAACAAAACAGATAAAAATGCAACAGGTAAAATTTCATTAGACAATATCTCCCAGGTTGTCAACAAAGTTTGGGTCAAACGTTCATCTCATCGTGATTACAAAGGTCCAAATCACTCTTTGGGTTTAAGGTCAAGTGGCTGTATTTCCCAAATCCCGTGAAGGATTTTGATGAAACTTTGGTCATATGTCCATCCAAGGTCCCTAGGTTTAAGGTCAAGGTCACACTTAGAGGTTATAGGTCAAATTCAAGAATGACTGTCCGGAGCATATCTACTTCGTGCATGGAGGGATTTTGATATAACTTGGTACAAATGTTAACCATCATGAGACGGAGTGTCATGCGCAAGAAACAGGTCCCTATGTCTAAGGCCAATGTCACACTTAGAGGTTAAATGTCAAATTCAAGAATATCTTTGTCTGGAGCATTTCTTCTTCATGCATGGAGGGATTTTGATGTACCACGTAATCCGTGAATTTTACTACTCCCAAATGTCATTTATATCTGCTATTTTGTGAAAACGTTTTAAATGATTCTGGCACTTGAAAAAAAGCAAACATTAGTCAGTCGCGTAGCAAAATCAATCGGCTTTCCAGCGATGTATTTTCACTAGGACATCAATTGTATTAAACTGTTATCACTACTTAAAAATGCCCCTCGTACATTTTATAAGAAACAAAACATTCAAATGAATAAAACCCAAATGTGTACATTTTTTCAATCTAGTTTCAAATAATTATTAACTATGCAGCTGTTGTGCTATAGCTTGGCTACACTTATACTATAAATGTCCTATGTGCAGTTGTATGTAAAACAGGTTGCTGGTGTGAACTGGATGGGGATTTACTACATTCGAGAGGAGTCCGACACGAAACCATTTCCGGCAAAAGCCTTACTGCGCTGGGATATCTTACCGGATTCAAGTGTCAGAACGATTGGTACATTTGCGTGAGTATGCTTTTATACATTTTTTCTTTGGACTTAAGGGAAACATGTTTCGAGCTTTGAAACCTCTATTGGTTAGAGAATATAACCTTCTATCAATATACATATTAGGCACATGAATCAATTTTGAAGACAGATATCAAAATCTGTAACACTCTTAACTTAAGCAGGAAATAGTATATGAAATGCAACATTAATTTACTCTTAGGAAGGGAGTTACTCCTAATGGAATCATTTATTACATTTTTTTGCATTTAGTGACTTTCATTTTTTATCACTTGTACCACTAAACATGTTTTTTAAAAGGCCGAAAATGTCTTACTTAAAATGTATTACATAAACATAATCAAAAATAAAAAATGTTTGAAGATTTAAACATAGGCAAAAGAAGTACAGCTTAGGCCAACTGCTACCTTAAGAAACAGTATCAATGTTTGTCGGCTTATAAACCAAGTTTTTGCCTAGATTAGCATTTATAAACATACATTGTAAAAGGCTGCTTTTACGAATATCTTTTATATTAAGCCTACCTCTCTCGCTCTCTCTCGGAGGTTGATTCCATCTTCAGTGAGTTTCGAGAGCGATTAGTCTCAGTTGTAAGAATTTGTTTCGCAATCGATAATTAATAAATTATTATTAATAAACAATATCTTTTTTCATTTCTAACATTGCACAAATATCGAACATATAAAATACAACAACGGATTTTAATGTACGCATGCATTTACTACTACGTCATGTACACATGCAAATTTAAATACTTACGTCATGATTCACAATTCAATTTTTCAAATCCTCAAGGATATGCCATTAAACCTGTCATTTCTGACACAATACATGTAAACGTGACAAATGAGTTCGTGTGGAAATATTGATTTGTTGTATTACATGTATGCATTGTTTAGCTCTCAGATCTGCAATGTACATTTTCTGTTTTAGGACTGCTTCAGATTCAGGGCAGTGTATATCCGTGAATAACACATTTGGAGGTGGCGCGTGTACTAAGCTAGCTAAACTGGAAACTTTTGATACTTTCCCGACATTGACGGGTAACAAGATTATCTTTACCGGCAGTACACCTGAGATATTGATCTATAATTCCTGTGGTCAATTTTCTGTTTGATTGATTCCTGGTTTACAGACCGGTTTAAAACAAAATTTTCAATGTATCAGGTATCGGGTTACATGTACATGGCGGATGATTTCCTTTACTTTTGCACTTGACAAACGCGTTGCCTTTGCAAACGTATAGTGAATATCTAAGCTAAGGTGTTTATACCTTGTTTGTTACCTTTTCTTAGAGTTCAAGGTTTCGTTATGTTTATAAGTTGCTGGTGATAGCTTTATTTAATGATATTTGCATGTATATTCCATTTGTGACAGAAAACAATAGTCTGAGTCCTCTATTCGGTTTATTGATTTCGTGTTCTTAGCAATTTTGGTAATTGTTTGCTAAACGATAATTTATATAATACTGAAATTGGGGTCATTGTTATATTGGCATGTAGCCACTTTCGAAAGGTCATAATTTGTTCATTTGGTTTGCCAGATCTTCAGTTAAAAATGAGGTGTGACTTAATATGTATTTATTTTGAGTTTTATCGTTGGTACGTACCGGATAATCTATAATTTTATTCTAACATGGCTCGATCACATTTTTGGCAGCAAAGGGAGTTAATTGAGTAAGAAATTAATGGACAGATAATCATACAATGAAATAGTAAATGTAGGACTGAATGCCAGTCTAAATGACATAATACTATTAGACAGTTCTAAATTCGAATGATACTGTTATAATTGCATTTTAGATTATTGTGCGTTACAAAGAGTCAACAGTTTAGTGATTTGTCATTTGCGACGTTATGTGTATGTTTCTTGCAATCGGATTTTAATTATTGCAAACTCAGGATAACGCCTATTTTCGACAGCCGTATATTATGTAAATGTCAAATCAAAAAACGGTTAACTGTGTAGTCCAATAAACTAAGATGCAAACACGTTTAACTAAACGTTCTTTGTCTAAGCAAACGTCGATTAAAACTGAATTTTTTATATTTCAGCGGGCGACGAACTTGGGCCTCGGGTGGACTATATTGTGAGTCCAAACCCTGAAAAATTTGTAGTAGTTATGTTCTGTTTCAACGACGAAATTCGATGCAAAGGCCTTTGTCCGAATTCCCAAGTAATGGTTTTCATAAAGGTATGGTCTATTATATGAAAACGTTTAGGCTTTCCATTTGACAATGTAAATATGACTTGAAATATTGACCTAGATGTAGTCAAGGTCAATAGTCAAGGGCAAATGTCAAATTTATTTTAAAAAGCATGTTACATTTGTTTTCATCAGTTAAAAAATACATACAAGTTAAACACGTGTATGTCTAATAAAAACAAAACATGACATGTGAAAATAAACAATTATTACAGTTTTTTATGCAGATGCTATTTACCATTATTTGTTGGGGTGAGGGTATGCGTATTATAAGCATATCTTGTATTTCCATTAAATTGATATCCATCTTAATTAATGACACTTCATTGTTTGTTATGGTCTCTTGACTTTATTATAAACTTGAAAAATGGTATGCAATGGAAAATATGTGTGGGAGTGACGGGATTTGAAAGCGGGGCACGTACATTACTAAAAGTAATATTTTCTGATAGATTTATAGAATTTACGGGTATTGTAGAAAGCTTAATCTGAAATACAAAAAAAAATGTATTTTAAAAACAAACTAATTACAATTAAGATATATAAAAAACACGATTCATGGCTTATCGAAAATATAGAATGGCGCACTTAATAAATACGCTTTTCAACTGTTCTTTAGTGTGACAGATTTTGTAAAAGAGCTTAGATTTTTCCGGCCGTAAGCAGGTATTGTTTTCGCCTTGACTTCCTTTATCTGGTTATCTGTACCATTTTCTACTATATCTATGGCGCTGGGTACCAGGCTACGCTTGATGTTTCCATTTGGGGTGAATGTCATTTAACAGCTACACTGTGATTCTAAATTTAACGTGCGGTGCGTGAGTAATCACTGTATTTAAACATACGTGTATAGCCGATCTGAGCAGCCGACACAAATAATACTAGTTTACTCTCATTGGTGAGTTGTATAGGTGTTCAAGCCGGTTATTCAAGATATTGTCTTTGAAATTAACTGTTTTTCTTTTCCTAACAGGTATTTTGTAGTGTCTGGTAGGGTCTCTTTAATAAGAAATTTCCTTGTCTGAAGTTTTTGGTCTGTTTATTTTTTTGTTCAGTCCTAATTTGCTAAGATTATTCTATACGGTACAGAACTTGGAACAAAATAAAGTAAGATAAATGTGCCAAATTTTATTGCTAATTAACTGTTTTCAGTTTATCTGGTATGGATGCGACACAGAAACACTTTATTAACAAATTGTCTACTTTTCTTGAAATTGGAGGGCAAGTTTTAGTGAATACTATGTCAGAGGGAAAATAAAAATATGATAGAAAGCAATTCATATAAAAAGAAATATGTACTTTTACATGTCTGATTAACAAATTCAATTTAGCTACTATGGCCGTGTATCTTTCTTAAAGATACTCGTTGTTTAAAATATGTTAATAGTATCTATAGTGTACAATACCGTATTAGTTTAATGCCTAGGCTTGCAGTTTGTTGTTATACATGTATATAGGATCAACGACCGGACACTGACTCAGATGGTCACCCAGATGGCGAAATTATACTGAATGGAATACCATGGTGCGAAATCGAGACAACGTTAAATAACTGCTTCAACATGTCTCTTGGTGGAAATTCAACTTTCCGCATCATGGGGTGGATATGGCAAGGAACTGGTAAATATTATTAGGTTTAAAATTTCTAGAAATCTTTCTCTAATTTCTTGGTAAAAGGTGATAGTTAAAGACTGATTGCCTCCAAAAAGATCTTAAATCACAATTTTAATTAAACTGTAACTTTTAAAAGTTTGACTCCATTACTTCATTTAGAAATCAAGTACAGAGTAAATACTGATTATTCTTCATACTAAAATTCATGTTTCTCGTTATAGAAAATTAGGCATCTTTAAAGCTCAGTTTTGTTGATTGTTTCAGTCATTTCGTACATACATTGTATATTCGTAATTTCACGTGCATTTTACAGTCTTTAGGCCTCGGCATCGACTTTGAATAAAATATACTGAAAGTGCAGGAGCGGTACATTTTATATTCTATCTAATCACGAAGACCGAAGACTACACGTCTGAACTCCAAGTTGTGATCCGGTATATCACTCAAAATTAAAATCTATTTCCTAAGCATCACATAGTTGGTAAATGCACGGACCTACAATCCATGTGTATATTAGGTCCGTGGTAAATAACATAACATAACATAACATAACATAACATAACATAAAAAAAAAAAAAAAAAAAAAAAAAACAAAAAAAAACATAAAATAACATAACATATGACATGACATTCACTTTATGCCAAATAAAAGTTATGTTATGTTATGTTATGTTATGTCATGTCCTCATGTCATGTCAGAGAAAGTTTCTACTTGTATTAATAGTTCTGTGTATTGTCAACATCTACAACTATTTCTATCGAAGCAATATTAGTCATTTGTAAATGACGTAGGAAAGTAAAGAAGTAAACCAAGTCAATCAAATGGGCAATAAACTGTTACCTTGTTGAATTTCTAAAATTGACATGCCCAATATGTCAGTTTGGACAGTCTAATTAGTTGTTCAACAGGATGATCAATGAAAATGTACCGATGAACAGCGTATGATCAGAGTGCAAAGTTGTCCATGATAATCTGTGCTGTCTGGTCACAATCGGCACTAGTCGAAAAGGCAGGATTATTTGCAGCAAGCCGGGTAGAGGCTAAAATACCTAATAGTATCAAAACTTTGCGCTACCAGGTTTTCAATGCAACTATCTTTTATTCTAGAGTGCAAACTGGAAGTGTAACAGCGTGGACCAGAGCGTTATCAATATGTAAAAGACCATACATAGACGTTATTCAATTTCATAAACTTAAAAATCCTTTTCAAATTGTCATTTTTACAACTATTCGGACGATAAGTAAAATATAGATGTTTAGAATCCTTGAATATTTAATAGAAGCAAATAAAGCATATAAAAACTGAAACCTGTCATTTGTTATGAATAATTAGGCCTTTTTCTGTAGTTAGAGAATTCATTCGAGATTGTGTAAGGCTGACTTTTGGTGAGTGCTGTGTTTTGTGGTATCAAGAGTTTACTGTTTTCCTTACTTTAGTTTTATAGTCATTGTGTCCCTTATATAATATATTGATGTTGTATTCTTTATTAAAGACTTATACATACACAAAGAGAAATAACCTCGAGCATGTGTATACACACAGTTAAGTGAATACTGCTGCTCTGCAGTGAATAAATGGATAGCAAACGTACGCTTTGGGCGAAAAGGCCCCTTGAAAGTTGACAATGAGCTTCAGGCTTAAACATGAAATACGTGCCTTAGATTACAGCTTTATCTACAGATGTGAAAGTAATAATAAGATAAATGAATAGAAAACGATGACTTTGGGCGAAAATGGCCCTTGACAGTCGAGTCTTGGGCTTACACTGTAGGTTCATTATCATCTTTCACTTAAGCGCTTGTGCTACTATATCTTTCTATGACTGTTACTGATGAAAAGCACAGTTATTGAATTTATTACAAGAAAAAATTAATGCGAAGCATTAAAGGGACATACCATATAGCTGATGCCAAACTAAATAACCTCCAAAACATAAAAAATAGAATCTTTGGAAGTATTTTAACTTAAGCTAAAGGTTTCAGCTATGCATTCCCCGTCATTATCGATAAAATCAGCGGTTTAAGATATACTGCAGTACCGCAAACTATTCAATAATCTATGTAGAGTTGTTGTTGTACAATTAATGGGGTGTATGCATCTTATTTTAGGGAGGGACTCTACGACGGATAAGTCGTTGCAGGTAGTCTTTATTCATAGGTGCGTCTACTATATATGAATACAGTAAACCTCGCTTATAAGGAACAGCATTGTTCTCAAGTTCTTAGTACATGTAACACTGTAGACGATTTTGATAATATGTTTCTGATTTTACATCTAAATATTTTAAAACTCTACATTTATAACAATATTTTTTGACGTTTTCGGGTGTATTTTGGTTGTTTAAAGGATGTCTTCAGGAAAGTGATTGGTTTTGAAGTCAATAAGATTTTTTAATGCAATTTTACACTTTTTAAAACAGATGTTTTTATTTCGGTATAGGAATCTGTAAGTAATCAAATCGTTTATGAAAACTGTTTCAGCTTTTAATGACACCTTCTACCATGAACGTCCGGCAAAATGTATCCCTATAAGGCCCCGCCCTCAAGGGCGGCGTCAATAATACAGGATGCCTTTCTCTGTGACGAATTATACGGTTATTTTCTTCTGATAAATTTAGTTTCGATTGGCCGTAGCATAACATGTGAACGCTCGAATATAGGTATTCCACTATGTTCCTTTAATTGTTCGTTTTGTCCTCGTGTGTTTGCTTTGTATGCTAGTGTGTTGGTAGTGTATGTTTGTGTGTGTACATGATTGTGTGTGTGTGTGTGTGTGTTGTGTGTGTGTGTGTGTGTGTGTGTGTGTGTGTGTGTGTGTGTGTTCTGGGTGATGTGGGGCTCGTTTTGGGGAGGCTACGGTTTTGGTACGTGGCATTCCCTGTTTGATATTATTTTTGTTTTTATGTGATTGTTGGGTCAAATAAGCTTTTCCCATTATACATGTATGCAAACGGAAAACAATACAACTTGCACTATCTAGTCATTTACATTTACTATAATTTACATATAAAATTTACATAAAATTTGCATAAAATGTACATAGTAAGTAGTATTGTTGCATTTATTACATACTTAATCTATAATATCGTTGCAGCAAGTCAAATTTCTCAAAACACAATTTGAATGACACATAAATGAATTTATGGACTTAGTGTTTTGCATTTAGAAGTGTACGTTGAGAAATATGAAAAGTCAACATTTGGACTTGCGATTCCTACAGCGAACAGATCCTGTGACCTTGTGGCCCATGCAATTTAAATCAACAAAATTGAACAGGCAAAAGATCCGAAGTTTAAATTTCGTCACTCAAGACAGTTTCACATATCCCTCATTTCAACCACTGCGCTTGTATTTTGTCCTTTTTGTTCAGCAGGTCCATTAATATGTACCGGAATTCCAGACGTTTCTCTTGGTAACTCAGACACATTGTAACTGGCCTGGTCTCGGGTCTTCCGTACACAAGAAACGTATTTTATCTGAAATAAATGAAGCTAAAACAGTAAAATAAAATACATACAAATATAACCCTTTATTTCGTAAAACTTGATTAAGTTTGTACTTTATGACATCAGCAGATGTGTATTTTAGAAATAATAAATGTGTCCCTGTATTTTATCGTTTACTAAAATACACTCAGGAATTCGGATGCGTAGTAATTAATTCACGAATGCGTAGCACGAGTGATTTAATTTTTCGCATCCGAACGACTGGCTGTATTCTATTCCACGATAAAATACAGAGATTAATTTATTATTTCGATTCTAACACGAACTTGTCTTTGAAAAATACCACGAACTATGTTCCACGCGTAGCACCATTCCATAGTAACTTACAAGCACGGAATGCGATTGGACGCAAGCGACATTTATCCCACGCTTTGCCCGAGGAAAACGTGATGTATTTTATCGTAAAATAATGTATAGCTTCTTTCCCTCTATATCTATATACGAAAAGTTGCGGATCGTGTTAAAATTGTCAACAAACCCTCCAGGGTCATTTGTTTTATTTATTTACGTCCAAAACATCTCAGTTAATTTCTGATTTTGATACCGGCCATTTTCCAGCCAACAACTTCTGTCTACAATATACTACTCAGGGTCTAGCGAGAGTGACCTAATTTTTTCACATCTGTATCACAAAGTCTTCAAGTTCACTCTACAGTAAAACGCCATGACCTAAACTATGTATCGTGTAATCTGTTACGTTTCTGCCGGTTATTGGTCGGCGCAATACTTTAAAATATGACAAAAATAGTTGAAAAATGCGTTCTTGTGAATACGTAATCGAAGTTCAAATAACCCCCGCCCGTGTGTTACTTACCGCCAATAAAGCTACGACAGTTCCTAAAATAGCACCACCAATGACGTCACCAACATGGTGTTTATTATCGTTCACACGTGAGATACAAACAAAGATGGATACACAGACACTTCCTGTTTGTAAAATAGGTAGGAGATTTCTTATTTTCTGTGTCCATATAAAACGTAACTGGAGGTAAAGCTGGAAGTAGCAACAGAACGCACACTAAGTATTTTTATGTGCATATATCTATGCATAATTCATGTTCAGATGAACGCACAGGCTTTGTCAAGGGGCAACTCTAACCGAATTGCATACAATCAAGTAGGGAAATGTAGTTATGACTGTATTTTATCAATCAGTCTGCGAACTATCTTGACTGATAGGTGTTGGCTACTTGGTTATGCACATGTTAGTATCATTCCGTGTATAAGTATACTCTATTAAGTGAGTTTGACGTACTTAGAATACAAAGAGACATATATAACTTGTGCTCAAACTTATACTATTTGAACATTTGTTTTCTATTTATCTGATAGACGCCAGTTGGTTTGACTTCCAGGTGCTTTGTATTCATCAGCCAATATATCATGAGGTGTGCCCCAAGGATCAATTTTACGACCTTTGCTACTCTCACGATCACTTTGAATTTACTTAGATAGCAAAATAAGTTTGCCTACATGATAATCATAGAACCATGTTCTATTCACGCTAAAACAATGTTGACATGTGCATTTCTTTCATCTTCAAGTTTATTCTTCAAAATAAAGAGTTGACAGAAAGCCTTTCTTATGTTTAATAAGATACAGTGCTATATTTCTTACATGCACTTCTCGATTTGAATAGCAATGTTACGGATGCTCTTGGTACAAATAAATGTCATTTCTGCCGGTAAGACGTCTATCTTGGTAAACTCAGAGCTACCTGTGCTCCATGGGGCTTTACTGTGTTAAGTGACCGTGGACATCCTACGATACTACACGGTATAAAACAAACAATAGTTGATATTTTCTCAAAACAAAAACAAATACTCACCAGTAAATAAATAGCACCAAATGTGGCCAGTGAGGCATGTCCTGATGGAAAAGATTTTCTGAAATTTACAAAATAAAATACTAATATATGCTTTACTAGTGTCATTTGTTATTTTTATTTGTAACAAATGAAATCTTTATTCTCAGAAAGTACACCCAATCCTATCCACAACACTAATTAGAACTGAGTTCTTTATAAACAAGAGCTGTCAGTAGGACAGCGTGCTCGACTTTTTTAGTGCTTGCCAATAAAACAAAACTTTGACAGTTAAGGGCACACAAGACTTTAACTAGGAATTTCTAAGTACAAATCAAGAAACTTTTTCACAGAGTTATCTTCTTTTGCTTACAGATAGGTCTTACGATGGTACATAAGTACTCCAACTTTCAAAGTAATATCTCAAATGGTTAAGTTAACAAGTGGACAAGAATGAAAATTTTAACTGAGTTTCTAAGTCAAAAAGGGCCATAATTCAAATAAAATCCTTGACAGAATTACCTTCTCCTGCCCATGTTTGGGAATCATGATGGTAAACAAGTATTCCAACTTTCAAATTAATATCTCAAACAGTTCAGTCAAAAAGTGGACTGGTACGAAAAACTTAACCAAGATTCTAAGTCGATAAAAGGCCTTAATTTTAAAAAAAATCCCTGACAGAGTTACCTTCTCTTGCGTACAGATGGGGGTAATGATGTGATATAGCATTAAAAGTTTCAAAGCAATATCTCAAAGAGTGAAGGCAATAAGTGGATTTTACCCATATTCAATGTATTTTCTAAGTCAAAAAGGGGCATAATTCTGTCAAAAACCTTGACAGAGTTATGTCCTCTTGTCTGTTGATGAAGGTCTTGATGGTAAACAAGTATGGTCAGTTTCAAAGCAATACCTCCAATGGTTTTGAAATAAAGTGAGGTGGTACGAAAAACTTAACCAAGCTCAATACACTTTCTAAGTAAAAAAAGGGTCATAATTCTGTCAAAAACCTTGACAGAGTTATGTACTCTTGTCTGTAGATGGAGGTTATGATGGTAAACAAGTATGGTAAGTTTCAAAGCCATACCTCTAATACTTTTGAAATAAAGTGGGGTGGTACGAAAAACTTAACCAAGGTGTGACGCCAACGCCGACGCCGGGGCGAGTAGGATAGCTCCCCTTTTCATAGAAAAGTCGAGCTAAAAATGCAAAGACAAAAACGCATTGAGCTAATGCAGTATTTTAAAACTATACGATGTTAAAGGGAAAACTAAAATCGATGTACATAATTATCCATAAGTGAAGCTTTCTGACATCATTTTTAAATAACCTCTGAATTCTGATTGGTCAGATCTGATTATTACGTCAGTGCGAGCAGGTTACGAAAGACCGATACAAAATACATTTCGTACAAATGCACGTGGTACAAACCTTGCATCTAAAAGTTTTTGAACGGTAGCGTCAGACGTACATGTGTCGTCATCGATTAGGATGTATCCTTCGGAACAGTTTAGTTTTGAGAAGTTTGGCTGACACAGTGGTATAAAATGTGGGCGGAGTCTTCCACCGAACAGTTTCGTTGTTTCCGTAAGGAACATTGTACAAATGGTAGCACACAAAAACGCTCCAATAGTCCTGAAGAAAACGATTTATAAAAAGACAATACAGTAGTTTACGCACTCGTAAAAAGCTCAAAAGTCGGTGAAAAGCTTAACAAAAGCTTCGATGTATATTTTCGAGCTCTAATCACTTGAAATGTCACGAGTACATGTAAACAGCTTTAAGAACTTTTTTTAATAACGCTGTACCGAATTACAAAACTAAGATGAAAACGAAACTATTTTGTCTATACGAAAAACTTGTCTCACTGGGCTCCGTGGTTGATAGAGTTTTAGAAAGGCAAAGAGACAGATAGATGGTTTGAGAGGAAGGCATTGTACACATGATATGATATAATGCCAAGCTCTTCACAGCGATTTGATTGGATGAGCTCCGCTCATGTGTGTGTTCTGTATGAGGAGCTAACCACTGTTAGGAGTTTGTTTTATTTATACTAGTTTATTTATTCTCGATAGCGAAACAAGTTCATACAACTTATATTATCGCTCTCGAGACTCATTCCAAATGGAATCAACCTCGAAGATAGAGAGGCAATGTGGAATTAATAGTGCCTTGCCTAGGGACACTATCGACACGGCGATGGTAGGGAACGAACCCAAGACCCTTCGCTCATGAGGCGAACGCGCTACCACTGCGCCAATCCTGTAAGGAGATAGGGTTGTAGGTGGGGATCGAATACAATATACATGTATCTATGTTAAAAGTGTATATAAGTCAAGACACCCTTGTCTGTATCTAGGCATCTTCTTCGTTGTGATTCATTCGCAATTTTACGTTAACTTTCCATAGCGGCTTAAAATCCATATTGTTACGTAAAGCAATGTTAGGAGATGTAAAACATTACCTAATAGTATAACTCACCTATAGTATTGCACTAAAATCCTTTGAATTAAAAATTTGCCCCCTTTGACCTTCCTTTCCTTTGAAGACGATATATGCACCGTTTCAATGACAATCATCTGAAAGAAAAGTATTACGAATAAAAGTGTACCTTTTGCGTGGTAAGTAATGTCAAAAGTCCATGAATACATACATGAAACTGTTATAAAACAAGCAAAATTGTGCATAAAGATGAAAATTCGTAACACATAACTTTAATTATTGAATAGTACTTCACAAAACTGTTTTTACCTATAGAAAAAAACTACTTAGGATGTGTAAAAAAATCTACAGAATTACCTCACAGCAATTTAATCGGATGAGGACTTTTTGAGTTTTTAACGCCCTTTCTAACCGTATTTGTGGTCATTTAAACAGGACAGTTTACTTAATAAACGTTCCTGGGGAGAACCAGTACTTAACTCCTGACCTCCGTAAAAAAGTGCCAACTTTTTCACATAAAGAGACATGGTCGGTAGCAAGGCTTGAACTCATTGCCCTCAATCTATTAGAGGATACAGTAATTTCAAGGATTGACAATTGTTCCGCTCTCAAGTACTGTAAGGGGAAGTAACCGCTGCGGAGAGTTTAAAAACTACAGTAACGACTTACGATCACTATTGGTACGATCACGAATATTACAAACACCAAGGTGTCACTAACGGTGTCATCTTTATAGGGGTAACGGATCGTCTCGTCGTCACAAAAGAACCCTCTTTTAAACGGCTCTACACCAATGACGTTATAGGCAAGAAGAAGCGTCAGCACCGACACTGCAAACATCATGACTCGGTTAAATAACATTTAGATAAAAATAGCATTGGATTTTAAAGGGGCATACCCGATAACTGATGCCATACTCAGTAACCCCCAAAACATAATTGTATCATGGCTAAGGGACTTTTCAGTAGAAAACCTACAGTGGTTAAATCGTATACCACCATGTCATACAATTTGAAGCGGGGTTAACTAATGGGGTGTGGTTTAGTTTTAAATAGAATAGAATGCGGTAACTAACAGTGCGGGTATCAGATACCTGCACTCTAGTTATTGCACTGTTTTACAGACAGACTGAAAAGGCTGAAAATCAAGAATTAGCATATTAATAGCTTTTCTGCTCTCGCAGTGGTTTATTTTATCTGGGGTTTACACGCACATTTGAAAAAAGGGACTTGATGCAGCTGTATATGGAACAAGAGCTGTCACATGACAGCACGCTCGACTATTCGAAAGCTTGTTGGTAAAATGGGGTTTTTGTCTAAGAACAGGAGTATTGTGTAATTGTCTATAAGAATTAAGGTCAAAGATATGAAACTTGTTCAAAGACCTTTGTAACTGTACATTGCATTCAAAGACTCTGGATTCTGCAAGCCAACTGTAGGGAGGATGGGGGGGGGGATAATTTCAGGATTGTTTCCTCAGGTGTAGATGTTGATGGTAGACACAAACTTTGAGTTTCAAGTCAATACCTTATATAGCATTCAAGATATTTGAATTTACAAAAAAATTTTACCAAAAATTCTAAGTTAAAAAGGGGCATAAATCTGTCAAAAATCAAAACAGAGTTATGGAAATTGTTTCCTCAGGTGTAGATCTTGATGGTAGACACAAACTTTGAGTTTTAAGTCAATACCTTTGATAGTATTCAAGATATTTGAATTTATAAAAAACTTTAACCAAAAATTCTAAGTTAAAAAGGGGCATAAATCTGTCAAAAATCAAAACAGAGTTATGGTGATTGTTTCCTCAGGTGTAGATGTTGATGGTAAACATATAGTTTGAGTTTCAAGTCAATACCTTTGATAGTATTCAAGATATTTGACTTTATAAAAAACTTTAACCAACGCAGACGCCGACGCCGACACCGACGCCGACACCGACGCCGACGCCGACGCCGACACCGACGCCGACACCGACGCCGGGGCGAGTGCAATAGCCTCTTTATTCTTCGAATAGTCGAGCTAAAAAGGAATGCCTGCTTAACTACTGTCAATGGCCATGATACAAAACAGAAAGAACGCCCCCTCGTATAAATCGTATACCCTCAAGTTTCGATGCTCTTTCTATTACATAGAAGAATCTTTGCAAGTATTACAATGTATAATTTAACGGTTTTTAAAGGTTTCGGCAATACACCATTCCAGTCATTATCGATAAAATCAGCGGGTGGATGCGTTTTATTACAGAAGGTCTCTATACGGTAATGATTAATTGTGGTAAAATGAGGCATTTTTCGCTATAGGTTCTTCTATTTACGTCCGCTGGACACACCAATAATCTATGTTTCGAGAATATAATCGGCTAGGGTATGTCCCTTTAACAAAAATTATCAAATATATACAGTAAGCATAAAATTAATGCTGTTTTATTGCATGGGTGAAAGACCTTTTACTGAGATTTTATTTGGTTTAACGATTTAAAATCAATGGTTTTGTAAGTGGTCAATTTAATATGATTTGCCGCAAGCGAATTTTGTATAAAAGAAGTATTTAATGTTTATATATTTAATGTGTCGATCATTTTCATATGTAAACAAATGTTGAAGTGTAGGTTTACATTTCAAAAGAAAATCCCTCTGTACTTTAAGTATAATAGATACCACTTTATAAATGAACTTATTTTGCTGAGATCTGTAAAGCAGTGTTTAAAATGGAAATTTGGTGATGCGATATACGTTATTATATATAAAAATTTAGTAAAAATATTGTAATAAATAAAAATGAGTTTAATGAAATTTAACGCGCTTTCTTAATCTTTAAACGCCGTTACCATTTCGTAAGTCGTTTATGCCGCTTTTCGTCACCTTCGAAATGGAACCCAGAGTCTCGAAATATCAGAAATTTCTAAAGGCGATATTTTATTTATTGACAAAATAAAAGTTAAGAAATAGCTTGAATCAGAAGAGTTTTGCCAGCTCTTCAAGATGTTTAAAATGGAAAACACACGCGATATTATCTTGTTAATGACGCAAATTATTCTGTCTGAGCCTTACAGTAAGTTTTCATGCAAGGCGAGTTACTCCCATAAAGCATGTTGTTGTTGTTGTTGTTGTTGTTGTAGGAGTTTTACGCCCGTTCCCAACCGTAGTGTGGCTATTTCAACAGGCGGGCAGTTTATCTATTCATCTTTCATGTGAAGAAACAGTACTAGACTCCTATCCTCCGTAAGAAACTGCCAACTTTCTCACATCAAGAGACATGGTCGGTATGATGCGTGATAGCTATATTGATCATTTGCAGAAGTACATAGACCAAATGAGTGGTTCTGACGGCTAACCGTTTAATGTAATCGTTTAATTATGCCAAGTTCAGCCCTTTGCAGTTTATGTGACAAAGGTGGAAGACGGGTGTCCAGTACTGGTCCTTCCCAGTGACGATACTGCCTAACATATTTCAAACACTGTTGACCGAGTGATTAGAGTCGCGGAATCACTGTAACCATTCATCGACTGAAGGTCATGGTTCGAGCCCTGCTACCGACCGTGTCTCTTTATGTGAGAAAAATTGACAGTTTCTTACGGAGGATAGGAGTCTAGTACTGGTTCTGCCCAGGAATGATTGATAGGTAAACTGCCCGATTGATAGGTTAAAATGACCAAACACGGTTGGAATGGGGATTAAACTCCTACAACAACTGTTGAAAACGGGCATTAAACTCTACGAGTTACGATGAACTAGTTTTGTTGTACGGGAATACAGTAAGTGGTCCATAAAGATCGGGGCTGCTCACAAAGTAAAAACAACACGTTGCACTGTATTTTTATTCATTTATAGCTGTGCTAGAAAAAAAGCTCAAGGTCACTGGACTACTTCCGGTCTGGTTCCCGGATCACGACTTTTATGATAAAAAAGCTGAAATATCAGCTTTACATTGAATTGGTTCCCTTAAGAGTTTGAAAACAGACGAGCAAGTAGTTTCGCAGCTGGAATATCTATGCTTGCAACGCAATAAAATAGTGTTGCTAACGCGACTGGTGTTTAAAGTAATGCTGGTACAAGGGAGCAAGAAGGTGACCGATTTCAGTGTGGCCTGGTGGTAGACCGAAAATCTATTGATAAACAAAATCGACTTGCTATAGTCCTTTTATGATAACTTGAAAGTTGCGTCCTGATGTTTACGTTTGTGGTATTTGAAAACACCAAAACAGGTGAGACAGCTTTTGTCAATACAATAAGTATTTGTTTTCACATAGTTAAGTAAAACTAGTCATGGCTTAGTGGTAACGGCAGTGAAAGCATCTTTTATGACAAGGTCGTTGGTTCGAATCCCAGAATTTAGGGTTTCTTTTTTTTTTTGTCTTTTTCCTAAATCCCGTTTAAATTCTTTGATATTCAAGAGTAACCCATTTCATGGAAATATTAACATCTGTTCTCGTAAAGTTCTAAATAGGAATGCGAGCAATGCATTAAAATTAATTCATATAGGGTATGCAATATCTACATACAAAATCTTGCAAAACGAGTTCTGTATTGACGAAAGGATTACATATTAGACATGATATAAATGAAAAATAAAGTATCCAAAAAAAGACGAAAAGAAAAAAAAAGATTCATGAAAAATTAAATTAACTTGGTTTCGAACCTGAACCGTCAAAACTATACGATCAAATTGTCTACGCACTAACCAATTGAGCTATTCAGGCAATTATTATTTTTCCGCGATTTGTTAACTATTTATGTAATATTCTCCATAACAAGTACTGAGATAACCGTTATACCTGATTTACCTGTCAAGTTGAACCTAATCCTATGACGCGCTATCAAGTTATCATATAAGGACTATAACCGACATACAGACGTATTCCATAGAATTACAACAAACAAAATATAACAGTAAGATATTACAATAACATACAATCATTTATTTAATAATAAATGATACCAAAGTAACGTCATGAAATTATGGGAACTTACTCAAAAGCCATAACGTCACCTCGGATATAACTGTAAACACAGAACTCGGCGTTATAAACGACATTCTTGATCTTGGGACCGCCGTATTTTGGTCCCTGAAAAATTAGGTCATAATAATAATAATAATATGATGATGATGATGATGGTGATGGTGGTGGTGGTGGTAATGATGATTGCGATGATGATGGTGGTGATGATGGTTGTGGTGGTGGTGATAGTGATGGTGATGGTGATGACGTTGGTGGTTGTGATTATGGTGATGATTGTGGTGGTGGTGGTGGTGATAGTGATCGTGATGGTGGTGGTTGTAGTGGTGGTGATAGTGTTGGTGGTGGTGGTGATGATGGCGATGGTGGTGGTGGTTGTGATGATGATGATGATGATGATGATGATGATGATGGCGGTGGTGATGGTGATGATTTTGCTGGTGGTGATGATGATGCTGGTGGTGGTAGTGATTTTGATGATGATGGTGGTGATTGTGGTAATGGTGGTGACATCAGTTGCTCAAGCAGGGATTTACCATAGATGAGCTTCAATCAAAAAAGTCTTGCACGCTGATTACATGTTATGCAAGAAGTTAAAGTTTTGCGTTAGCAAAGAAGGAATTATTTATTGAGTAATTGTAAAAACAAAAATACACAAAACAAAATTGGGGACACTGTTCAATTTTGTTAAAGACTTAGATCTACTTCTTCATTCTTTGCGTGGAAGATACTTCGATTTAATGTAGGTCAGTACCTTTCGTCAGTAAAGTTAAAAGTTCTCACATGTGTATATTGTGCCCATCTGCGTTGCATGGTAATGTTTTTATTTACATGACGTCACGTGACGTCATTTAACAACGCCATCTGGCGACAGCGTACCGGAAGCATACCGTCATGTGGTTATTGTTATGTTATTTTGACATTTGTGGAGCTACTTTTATTTTTATATAGTTTGCTATAATACTTGCAAAATATTCTATCAATCGGTGCGCAAACTATTACACTTTAGTTTAAAAAGTATTACATTTCCGTCGAAAACGTACAGAAAAACGTCAGAAACAACATGTTTCTGCTCCATGAATTTTGGCATTTCGGAGAATAACCAAAAAAGTAGACGGTGAAAGATTTTGATATTTTAACAATTTACTACTTTTGATATCTGAAACTGAATAATTGAATAAAAATGGGATGTGTTCGGCTTAGATTTTTCAGAAAGCGCTCTTGAATAATGTCACTGTAACGCGAAAAAGTGACGACGCTTCAAGGAATAGGTAAATAAAGTGATCGTTTACGTACACGGAGTGAAAATGTCAAGCAGTCACTGGACTAATTTTTTCATACGTTACTTCCGAAAACTCCACTACCAATATTTTAAAGGATGGAACAAACAATTTCTCAATATGTCATTTATTACCTATATATTTATGGAAAAATACTCTACCAGCTTACTAATTTCTTGAGTGTTGTCTCACAGAAGTTGTTTTAAACGGTTTTCACAACTTCTCGAAAATAAAAGTCTTAAATGCTTCGAGTGAAAACCTATCCTGACAACAGTAGACCATTTACTAGCACCGAATGATTATAAAGTAAAAGTACATTTCCACATTTTGCGAGAAAGTCAACGAAAATCCCTAATGCACAAACCGTATTGCCCAAAACTCGTGTACATGTTTAAGCCACGTTGTTGTTATCCTGGAAACGATCCCATCTATTTGCAGCTATTTGGATAATATCGCAGTCAGGGAATTGACGTTGCTAAAATATTTGCTCTTTAAACATCTTAAAAAACATTTACATAATACTTTCTTCTTGAGTATGTAAAACAATTCATTAGTTTTATGTTATAATAAAGAATTCAATAATAACACATACCAGTGTCAGAAATCCTAGATATCCTGGTGGAAGAACGCCTGCTTCTAATAAGAGAAGTAGCGTGTTCAAACCACGTCGTACCAAAGACGTGTAACTAAACAGTGACAACCGGTACATTAATCAAAGAATAAAATGAGCCTTCAATTTTACATGGTACTGTCAAATTACTTTCATAACATGTAATCATTAAACTTTTGAAAATGTGGCGTACAATCAAAACTGTTTTCCGTTTGTGTGTTATTTTATCAAGTAGTTTATAAAATGTGATACGTATCCTGTTTTCTTTTCAAACGCATTCAAAACACGAATTTTAACCATGGTAAGTGTAGTTTTACTGTAGTTCAATGGTGTACTTACGAAAATCAGAATTGTAAAGATGATTGCATACAGACTGCAGGATGCTTTGTGCTTAAATAATGATGTTTTTCTGCCTATAAATGGTGCAATTATCAAATAATATATGATATGACATTTAATACCGTATCATACTTCAAAATATTTAATAAAATATAGTTTATTTTATAGAATATGGTGTAGATGTTTATACCACAAAATCCATATATCATGCTTTACATCAAACATGCATAATTAGATCCAGGTTTGATACATGCTTCTTATGACGATTAAGTGTGTATTGCAGTTTTCCTCTCCACACTCATTTGATATACAAAATCGAACGTAACAAACTTTGAAAAAGTGCTTTAGTTACATCACATTAAGTCGGCTGTCTTTGGCAACTTTTTCATAGTGTACGTTCTTACCTGGGATCCAAACACTTCGCCTTAAAACATTGTCTCAGAGATTACAGCAGCTTGGCAATCCACTTGATTAAAAACTTAACCACTGAGACAGTCGACTTTTCCATGCATGTACATGTATACTAAAACACTATATCCTGCGGCTATAAATATGTATGTTACAATTTAATGCCGAATAAAATATATGTAATGTTATGTTATAATCCAGAACTAATATAAATTTGGAGTTAATTTTGCTGAAATAAAAGCCAAGTCCGACTTTCATTCTTTCCACAAAAGAGTGCTATTTTGACCAGTTTCAGCAAGCAAAATTTCGTAACATTTCGAGTCGTAACTGTATATGTAATTCAAAATTGAGGAATTAAAAAAATTAAAGTCACCTGCAAGTAGGATGGTCCTGGATTTTAGGAACTGTTTGAAGTTTCAGGGATTATCTCTGTTCATAAAATTTGTATCTGTCATCAAATATTTACAAAGTAAAATACTATCAAGTTTGTGCAGTTAAAAAAACAGTACTGTCAAAGTATTCGACTTTCGGACAAGATGATTATAACGTTTTCCTTTTATTGCCGCAACATCAAAATAACTGCAATGATGGAATGCATTCCCATTACCAATATTAAATAAAACCACCCAAAACATCACTGTAAAGTTGAATAATATTTATCATTTAATTAATAAAAGATGCCTCGAAAGTGGGACGAACTATTTGTCAGACGGACGGATGACAGACGCACGATGGATGACGAGTGATGGGAGAGGGGAGAGGTCACTACGTGCTCAGGGTGAACTAAAATACAGGAGAAAGTCAATCTAAGCGAATATAATTCAGTGCTAACTCGCGAAAACCAACGATACACTTTATATAATTTACGAGAGCATAAGACGTAACGGGAACCTTAGAGTTAGTGAAATAGTGTCGTACGTAGCATCCTCATAAACGCATTCGTAAGTAACGACTTGTACGATTTTTTCGATTTCTCGGCCGCTGATCTCAGATTAGCAAAACATTTCCGTGCCTTGATTGGAAATCAGATATTTCATGTTTTGGAATATTTTTCATCTAACCTTTAAATGATTTTCCAAAAGAGTTGAACAATAATTATGCTTTAAAAAGGGAAGAATTCATGAAGGCACCCGATTTGTGTAATACTATGGTGGCATATTTCTGCCACGAGACGGCGAAATAGCTGTGACGATAATGTCAAAGTTTTCTTAAAAGATTATCTTAAAGTTTGAAGTTTTTTTTAATGTTATTTCGATAGTTATATACCATGAAAAATATCCTGAATGATGTTCGGCTGCATTACGAACTGTGCCAGCCAGCATCGATATAATCATGTCTTCCGTTTAGGCCGTTGTATTATTTTGTATATACATGTATACTCTAGCTCATCTCACAACGACTGTAAACTTATTTATATGAATATCACTGTGAAATGATAAAACAAATAATGCTAAATTAAGAAGATACATGTAGATCAAATGTATCGAATATTATTCAAAGTTTAGATGGTCATTAATTTCAGTTTTGTTGGGTAATGTCATAACTTGTTGATTTTTTTCGGGACTATACAGAGGCTTAGTACGTTTCTCGGTAAAAAAAAGATGAATCCTTGGTTATATATACCTGGAGAACATCAATTATTTGATCATATTTACATAGTAACGGGGAGTGTGGCACTTCCGTGCTAAAAAATACAGAGAAAAGAAATTATCAGTGACATGTTGTCATGAACTGAACGTCATCTCTCAAACGTCGTTCTTTTGACGTTCAAGTGGTATCATTCACGCGTTATTTGTGAAAAATCTAGGACGAAGACGTCCTGTTTTTATTTCATTAATTGTGTTCAAATATCATTAAATAAACACTGTCAAAATTACATAAACTTTTACCGTCCCGATTTTGAAATGTTTTGTAAAAACGGCAAAAAAGAGTTGAAAACGATAACGTTTCAAACATTATTTCAATTGCTTTAAGCGGAATCATGACATGCTTTTTGAAACAAGAAAAATGTTTTTCACTTGAATGTATAATACATTTTCTGATGACTTTGTTAGAATTTACAGAAAGAAAATATGTTACGTATCAATAAAGCTATATGAGAATAACTTCATGACGGGATGGTTCCGGTACGCTGCCACTAAAGGGCGTTGTTAAATGTCGTCATGTGACGTCACAAAAATAAAAACGTATCCATGCAACGCAGATGGACACGATATACGCATGTACCAATTTTTAAATAAATGTGACAACTTTTAATTTTACCGACTAAAGGTAATGACTCACCTTAAACATGATACAATGTACATTAGCATTTTCATTTTTTCTTATAGCACTAAAAATATAAACTTGATAGAATAACCTTTTGATAATCACTTTGTAACTACAGACATTTTTATCATAAAAAGAGAATGAAATGAGAGTAAATTTTAAACTTATAAATACCTCTCAAATGCTTTAAAGTTCGCGTAAAAGAAATTATCATTTTTATATTTTTCAGCCGACATTGCAAACATTGAAATAAATCAATTTAACTAAACTAAATGGCTCGAGGAAAAGTTACAGATATTCGAGTCATATAAGTTCATGACTTTCATTGATTTTAGAAAAGGTTACACAGAGGACGCTGTAAGTTTTACTGATATATGTAAAAGCGAAAACCGACGCTAACAGAAGACGCTCACAATTATGAGTAAACATTTATTAGTATAACAACTTAACTAACTAATATACTAAATCAAAATAAACTGACCTTCATAATGTAAAGATTGCACTTAGGATGTAAGTACATACATGTACGTGTAGATACACGTGTAACACCTTTTGCACGACTGGGTTTTAAACCAGGAAATGTTAGGTGGTTGTGCTGACTAGTTATCTGCTGTAGGTTAAAACCAAAGGGATCTGTGCCTTTGTTTACCCGTTTGTTTACGCTACATGTATATAAGAAGTAAAAGTAAACAAACAGGTAAACAATGTCACAGATCCCTTTGGTTAAAACGGGTTGCACTTGGTTCTAACGTAAGAGAAAAATGCAGTTATTCCTGCACCGTCTGCTTCTGAAGCTCGAGCTATTAATATCGAGAAAAGAAACCCAGCGAGAGAGTAGGTTCAAATTCTAATCAACTTTTTTTTCCTCACAGACCACGGCACTTATTGTGTCCATAGTTTGGATAATAATTTTCTGGCGTCGACCAGGTAAAATATTTATAGCTAGGGTAATAAGTTCGAATCCTGTAAGCTGTTTGCGAACATTTCCATGTACGTTAGAAATTCAATATGATCCAACCCTGCACGCGTGGCCTGGGTAGCTGATTTGATAATTAATAGGTACGAGGTTCGTAGTCCGTTTATTCTCCAACTTGTCACATCAAATCAAAACAATAACCGTCTGAAGAATGAATCTTTGAAAGAAAAAAACACTTACCTTTACATGTATTTATTTTTAATCACATTATAACACTATATAACTCTGTTTGCATCTTTGATTGCCAAAACATTTCCTATTATATCGTGTTCTATATCACCATTTCGTGACTTTTATACAGTTATATTAGCCTTTCAATACGTCAGTTAGTCCAATCGACCGTGGCAGGTTATGTTTACAGTTATAACCTACCTAAACACATGTATTTGCATAGATCAAAGGGCGATATGAAGATAGCTTTTAAAGTACCACTCAACCGTAGATTGTATACGTCGTTACAGGGTATAGATAAAATTTTGACAAGTTTTATCATATTCCTCTTAGCTGGTGTATCGGTTGTGTAACTTATATCTGTATATTAGTTGAAAGGGGGGACGGGGCGGGGGGAGAGGGGGGACGGGGGGGAGTATTCGCGGGGGTATTCGCGCGCATTGTTTTTCACAAATTTGCAATACATCAAGAATAATGATAACGTCGCCTGACGTTCTGAGACAGGTCGCATACTACTTTTTAACTAAACAATTTTTTGAACCCTGTAATAAAGAGTTAACCGTGAGCAAATAAATTGTATTGAAGATGGTTGGAATCATGGTTGGATATCTGTTAAGTTTGGACACAACAGTGACACTAGATTAAATTTTATACTTAATAATTTTTCATTTAATATTATTTAATAAAACATTTACAGAGGTTTTTCCAAGTGTTGCGTTATTTAAGCCTTTCAGTGTACGTACCAGAACGGAAAACAACATGCAACGTTCAGTCCGCCATTTTTACAACCAGACTCAAAAAATCTCACTTAAAGTAAATAAGACTCTGCATTTCGTCCCACCCCCTGTTAAAGTAATCATTTTCGGATTCAATGAATCTTCAAAGAGAGAGAAACGATATTTAAAGTATTCTTATATTATACAGTGAATCAGAATTGCGATGCAACGTAAAAGAACATGAATTGTATGTAAATCAGTGACATATGAACACTTTGAAAGGCATTAGATCAGATTCTATTATAGACATATAGACATAAAGACAGACACACAAACTCACATTAGGTGTTCCACAATGATATCATATCCTTCATTGTCCATTTTAATGATTGCAGTTTCCAACATGAACAGTCTTAAAGCAAGTTGTACTTTATCCTTGTCTAGGATGTCAAAGGCAACGAATTGAGCAATGGGAGGGCTTGTCAAAAAGTTTGGTCTTCTGTAGACAGGTTTAAATATTTACATTTATAGGTATGAACCTACACAACCATTATATAAAAGGATAGATGATGCGTTCAATAAAAACACAAGAAAAACTGTGATACTACGGACAAAAGATAGAAATATAAACTTTTTGACAATTTTAAAGCTACACAATGAACAACGACTATTCTCATCGTACCTTCTTAGGCGATTTTCATTCATTTCATCACATTTTGTTCAAAGAATTATTCACTACTTGACTTGCATGTTACATTTTCCAACCCCGTATTAGATATAGCGGTTCTCTTCTGCGGCCCGCAATAAGGACAGACGCACTCTTAGATCTCATTGGTCGCCGCGGTTGACCTACTTTTGCAACCAGTCAAATTCATTATGAAAATTCTGACTGGAAAATTACAGATAGGTAAAATGATCTCCCACTTTAGACGACACAATCATGATGGGAGACATACCGGGGTCACAGCGTGCCACTGGTTTCAGTTTCCGATCGGACCCTTATAAACTTCCTTCATTTCAATTTAATTAAAGATGGAATCCCTACAAACCTTTTCAAGTATACTTCTGTGTGATTGTCTTTAAGCGTAACTCACAATTAACCAGTATGGACCTCGTTTCACAATACATCTTAAAATTCGAAAATGAGGTGCCACTATATGATGGCCGGATAAAACAAATGAACATCGTTTATATATTTAACTTAATATGTTTTTGTATAAATTATACAAACTGAGAGATATTAAATTAGTCTTGAATCACAAACTTTGTTTAATACCTTAACCATTCTTGTTAGATACTGTATAGTTGAAGTGGCTCGTGTTTTTTGTATAAATTAAACATACTGACAGATTGTAAATAAATCTTGACAATCTTAAATCTCAGACTTTGAATGTGTAATATTTTAACCGGCCCTCTTCGATATTTCTTATTTAAGAAAATAACCATTTTTGTAGATATAATGATAATCTTTGTAATAATGAAAATAATTGCGTCAAACACAAAAACGATATAATAGCATTCGGAATGCTACGGTGTTTGATAATCCGGATATTTTACAGTAGATGCTTAATTTAATTAGCACTGAGATGAAAATATTTAGTATATATTTGTTGAGACATACTTATTTACATTTCAGCGTAACACCTTTCACAGTTTCATGGTTCATGTTTGTTTACACATTCTTGTGCATCGGATAAATATGACAAATGTTTTAGAAGTACATTTGTATTACGTTATACCCTGCTGGTATATGTTGCAGATTGTATGCTAGTCAGACGACGGACTTGTTAATTGAGTTTAACGCCTGTTCTAATTGTGTGTTTCACGGGTCATTTTAACATGCGAACAGATACCTGACAGCCCTTCCTACGAAGAATAATCCTAGACTCCTATCCTCCGTAAGAAACTGCCAACTTTCTCACATAAAGAGATATGGTCAGTACCAGGTTAGACATCCGTCATAAGAGACCTTTAAATGTATGTGTTTGTAAACAAGAAATAATGTCGAAGCTGGTTTGAGAACGGCGGCAACGTCTACTTGAAGATAATTTGCTATTACAATAGCATGAGTAAACTGAAAACTGCAGTCGCACTTTTAGGGTCATAAGTGGGGCTATACTATGCAAGTTTTCCTTCCATCGAAGTAGCTTTTATGGGCCGTCCAGATAAGTAGTATCGCTGTTTTTCTAAATCTAGTATTGAATCAACAAGATGTATAGGAGTAGTCAGAGAGCTATGAATCTAAATTTGCACGTGTGTCTCCTTTCGGAAGTAAGAAAATATCACGTCGTATACGTGCAACCGATGGGATATTCCTTTTACCGAGAGGGACACAATGCAAATTGAAACATGTCATTTTATTTTGATTTACTTTATTTTTTATTTCATTATTCGAATATTCAACGATCAGTCGATGTAACACATGCTGTTATGCAGAATGATAATTTTTTATCTAAAGTTGTCCTCGCACATACAGATGCTATCAAAAGTGTGGCGTAATACAGAGCTGATTTTAATCGGCCCCAGTGCAGTCAGGTCCTTTCAGTGTAAAGTCATGCCGACCCTATTGACACGATATATTGCGGAAGGAAAACTCTTGGTAGCGTTGAGTCTCGATCACCAGTGGACGGCAAAGCCTTGGATACGAACGGACGATCCTTGGAATACTTGGCTGTTGTTTCGATTATACATACTTCACTCAAAGAACTGACTGTTAAACATACAATGCTAGGATCAGCGGATTGTTAACAGGTCGCGAAAACCAATTACATGCACAATATTCTGACGGAATACAAGTATAGGTATGAGAAGCCTAAATTGGTGAAAACCGGAAGCAGGTTATTTTGTCTAGGGAACATGCGGACCTACACTATGTGTTTGATTGCTGATTGGCTGAAACTAAGTGGATGCATACAAGAAAAAATCTTTTGAATTAATCGCTGGATGATGGATCACAAATGAAATATGAAGAGAAAAATCTGGATATAAATTATAATCAAAATATTTGGTATTTGAAAATACTGACATATTTGGTCGGTGACCACTAAAACTGCCACAAAAATGAGGGTGATGTCATTCAGCTCCAAATTACTGGCATAAAGTATTTGATCACATGTATAAATTTTGTTATTTCTATGTGGGACTAGGATGATTCTACAAAATAAAGTTCATTTCAGCAGTCGGTGAGATTTTGGGTAGTCGCACCGGAAGAAAACCTTATAATGTAAGTCTATGGAAATGCTTTTAGGCGTCTCATACCTAAAGGTATGACTTCACTAAATCGGTGGGACTTGGAACCAGCCAATTTGCCTAGGGACCGTGCGGACCTATTAGATATCTGTGGTCTCTGATTGGTCCAAAATAATTGGTAGCACTGAAGTACAATGGTTGAGCATAACCAAAAATAATTTATGAATTTTCTGATCAATATTACGGTGTCCTATGGCTATCTGAAAATATTGAATTTTTTGACAGAATGTAAACAAAAATCCTACAGACGAGGCTATAAAGTAACACATTATGTATATAAAAAGGGCATTTTTTGGGTGTGACTAATGTGGTTCTACAGATTTATTGGGGTGTAATTTCTCAACGAATGTCTTATTATGCGGACCGTGCTTAAATGGTATATAGTAAGTCAATGGAAAAAGATTTAGTGTAGCACGATAGTGCAGTTTGTCGTTTCTCGACAGAAAAAAAATTTTAATAAAGCCATATCTCTCACATATCCAAGATAAACATCGCTGAGAGATACGGCATTGTTTTACAGATGTAGCTGAAATCCGCAAATAACTATTTTCGTGAAAATAGAATTTCATATACGAAAGTATGTATTTTTTGCTAAATTAAGTGTTAAATTGGTAAAAAGGTCAAAATTGAATGACTGGATTAAAATTTCTCTCTTTAAAGACCAGGCAATTCACCTAAATTTGAAGACCCCCTTTTAATACTTTCAGTTCTTTGATTTTAATATATATGAAGGATGTTTGGCGTCCCACCCGGTCTGTCTAGAAACGAAAGTAGGTGTTTTTCTATATTGTGAAATGCGACAAATTTTATGACACGACAGTGCTATATATGAAAGAGTTGATTCTAACACGTGGCATACAAAAGTGCGAGACTTTTATATAATTGTAAGTACCTAAGAATCAATGATCATACAAGAAAGGGGGGAAAAAGGAAGGGGCGCTTCGTTTGTTTTTTTTTACTTTTAACACGTGGCATAAAAGGAGGGGGGGGGGGGGGGGGGGGGGTGGGAAACTTGTTGTAACTTATAACTTGTAAGTACCTAAGAATCAATGATCATACAAGAAAATATAGCTGTGCCGCTTCGTTTGTTTTTACTTTTTCGTCACGAAATTGCAGGGTTCACGGAAATTTGAATATAAACGATCTGACCTAAAATGCTACGCGAAGAAAACGTTTTTGGTTGCACTCTCGGCATAATTTGTTCAAAATAATATACACATACTCAAGCATTTCTGATAATATAAGCCGGCCATCTAATGAGTACTATATACATGTATGAGTACGAAATAAACCCACCTGGGCAGCAATAGTTGTTAATTTGTGGAGCCACCGTGGCGCAGTGGTAGAGTGTTCGCCTCAGGTTCGGAGGATCCCCCACCAGTGCCATGGCGGTAGTGTCCTTACACAAGACGCATATATTTCCACATTACCTCTCTCTCTTCGAGGTTGATTCCATTTGGAATGAGTCTCCTCGAGAGCGATTAATCCAAGTTATAAGAACTTGTTTCGCAATCGGGAATAAATAAATTAGTATAAATAAAAGTTGCTAATTTTGACCTGTTCCACAGAAGACCAACCGAAGTAAGTTACTGCCGATTTCTATGACAACTTTCCTCTGCCTTTTACACCACTGCAGTCAGATCATGATCTGCACTGTTCGCTACATATTTCCAGTAGGTATACCCCTTGGAAGAAATAATGATAATGTCCCAATTGATAGACGAGTCCATTCAAGAATTAAGGGGATGCGAAAGGGTTTAAGACATTAATCTCCTGCCATGATGCAATTTTATATGGTAAGTTTAAACTTTGGTTGAACTCGAGCCATTGGTACTGGTATTGACGTCAGTGTCCGTATGAACTTGCAAACAGTCAAGTCGGTCAGCTAGAGGCTTTGCAACTTAACTGCAGGTCTCATTCATGTATTAGGGGCCTGTTGTATGAATAACGTCATTTAGAGAAAATTTTAAAGTAGCAGGTGAGTGTTTCGGGGATGTGGGGGTGGTGATGCGGGATGGCGGGCGGGTCGAAAATAGCTATTAACCAATTAACTGCATGATTTTTTCAAACTGATGCGAAAATCACTAAGGAGTGAACTTTAGCAATCATGTACAAAATTGCTTATCAAAATAATCATCATCACCGTCATCATCATCACCATCATCAGCATCACAATCATAGTCGTCGTCGTCATAATCATCATCAGCAGCACCATCACCGTAACCATCATCATTATCATCATCATCATCACCAACACCATCAATCTTATCATTATTATTAGTAGTAGTATTATTAGTATTATTATTATTTTAAAGTTAATTCTATTCTATTATGATTATGAAATATGATCATTATTATTATCATTATTATCATTATTATTATTATTATTATTATCATTATTATCATTATTATTATTATTATTATTATTATTATTATTATTATTATCATTATTATTATCATTATTATTATTATTATTATTATTATCATTATTATTATCATTATTATCATATTATTATTATTATTATTATTATTATCATTATTATTACATTATTATTATTATTATTATTATCATTATATTATCATTATATCATTTTTATATCATTATTATTATCATTATTATTATATCATTATTATTATTATTATTATTATTATTATTATTATTATTATTATTATTATTATTATTATCATTATCATTATTATTATCATTATTATTATTATTATTATTATTATCATTATGCGGAACTTTATTTCAAAGTATGCAAATTATACGAAACTGTTTAGTTTCAAAACGACAGTATGGGAACTGAATAAAGCAAGACCAGGAATGTATTTCCACGATTTATTCCTTAATGTTAAAAATACTATAATTACAACATTTATATTCCACAAGAATGGACCAGTCTTAAACAATCCTGCGAAAAATTACGTTTTAAAATCTCATTTCAACGAAAGAACAAAATTATGACGAAGCAACGATATCTATATATAATAATTATAATTAATAGAACATTTAAGTCAGTGCATTTCTTAAACAGGAAGTATGTAAATCATTAATTTTAGTTTATGCGTTGAAAAGTCATAAGTCAACGGTACAATACAATTTAATCTATATAAAAGTAAAGCAGCAATAAACTTTCCCATCCAATCAAAAGCTTCCATTTCATTAAAAGAAATGTTAAAATTTGTTTTCCATATTGACTCAGTATCTAAGAGTAATTATTTCCGATTTATTTTTGCCCGTCAGTAGGACTATCACATTAAAAAGGTGTGGCTTCTTTTGATTGAAATGGTGGCATTTTATTGGATCGGAATATATGGCAACATGTAAATAAAGAACAAAACCATACAGAGGGAATTCAACTAAAACTACGGCATAAATCACAAGTCAAAAGCTTATACATACTTCAGATTTACACGAAAGTACATTTGAACGCATAATTTCGCCCTTGCATTTTCGATTTTGGCAAGGATTACTACAATAATTGCTTGGCAGTTTTAGATATTTTTCTGATTTATGTATAGATTGAATCATTAGATTCTAAAATTTACATATGGTGATACAGATGTAATTTTTAACTAAACGGTTGCTCAACGCAGGTCATATACATGTTTATATACATGTTTATTGATTAGATTATGTTTATTTGTAAAGTATATATGTGTAGCATTTATAAGCTTCATTTTTACTCTCGCTGTTATTACCGCATGTTGTATATATAGTCCATTGCCGACGAGGAACTGTATATGTTCTGTACATTGTACATGTTGTAAATAAAATTATGTTCTGTTCTGTTCTGCTAATCGGTCAATAAAGTTTTAATTGTTTCCCTTTAAACAACGGAAATTAAAGGATAACAGCAGTGTTTAGTCGTTAATTAAAAACGTCAAAATGGGTACTGAATAATTTAAGACATGGGTTCAAACCCGGGTTACAATTCTCTGTGTTCATTTCACAGTAACTGTTGCGGTAGTTAATCTTTAGAAAGAAAGCCTTCTTACGTACTGTTCTTTATTTTGAAGGATCTACCTTGACAACCACGCAGGCACACTCCCACTAATTTTCTTCTTATTCTATAGACTTGTCCGCGGTTTTTCCCTCACTTCCAAAAAGGAAGATCATTGAGTACTGTACCATTTATGACGTAAAATTCTTTAATAATATCAATCCCCCTAAAAATATGTATTTTAATAGCATTTCAAGGAAAGAACCAATTTATAACGCAAAAACAATAAAATTCGATATCTATTTATAATACTAATGATATTGAATTGAACATAAGCGTCTTAAAAACAGGAAGTTTTCGAATCCTATTATTTAAAGGTCACATTAAAGTACAAATCGATACAAAAACATTAACTTTATAAATATACAATATGATTTTAAAACTAGCAATCTAGATTTATACATTTAAAGTTTTCGAACGACGAAACACTCTGGTCTACAAAATATATAACACTTTTCTCCGCTCATTAAAACCTGAACCGCTTTTCTACTATAATACATTACTATTATACTACAAGGGAAATAACCCGTTAAAGGATACGCACATATATCGCAACTATACCGCAAGGGAAATAACACTAAATGTTCTGTACGCATCTTGATCATTTCTTATGCTTTGTATTCACCATTGACTATTCATGCAATTATATGTGCTGTACATTTACTGTCAGCTCATGGGCATATCGCCTTTTGCTTGAATAAACTATCTATAAAAAAATCAATGTATACAGAACCAAACGAAACAGGAAGAATTCGAATAAATATATACCCAGCACATAAGTCTAAGACTTATACAAACCTTTTAGACACACATGTACATCAACACGCAGACATTATAAGACGCCGTAATATCAACGTGCACGGCTAGAAATGTCATGAGTCATTTATGTTGGACTCGGACTGACTGGATCAAGTTAGTGACGAGTCAAGCATTAATGTGACTAACAGTGTGCAGGTGGTTTTAGAAGAGTTCGGTTTAAAAGGCTGCAGAGATATGAGAGCTGAAGACCCAGGGGAAATTTTGGTGCAATATGTTACGTCGATGAGATTCTCACCCCAGAGACAGTTCCTTTTATACAAAGAACCGCAGTACACGATAAAAGATCAGGTTCATTGTTTTCAAGAAGATTTTAATCAGATTGCAAAGAAACGCGCCTGGAATATTACAGAATGCCAATGCACGCCCACACACTACAACCGTATCTCGTCAGCGTTTGAATATTAACATCGTTAACGCTCTACCGTGACGTGCCGCCACACCCGTCCCGTCCTGTTTCCCCTTGATCATACTTGAGAAATGCGTGCGACTGCGCCACATGCTTATCATCTACTACTGCAGTCAGGGAAATAGTATAATCACTGAGATGCTTTATTAACACAGTACTAAATGGCCTTCGCGAACACGTAAGTTTTATACAACAGCCGCATTAGATTCTAGTTATTCTAACCAAAAGCAAAAGGGCCGTTGGGGGACGGAGGGGGGAGGGCAGAGGCTTAAATTTGATGTTTTGGAATAGAACTGTTTGATTAATTGGTGATTTTGGTATAAAATTACAGGATACTAGTAATAAGGTTGATTTGTTGTTAAAAGACTCTGAACGTCAGTAAACATGAATTAAACTAAAACCTTTGTTTAGTTGACGAAAAGTATGTAAACTATTCTTTCATTGCAAATCATATTTTTCTAACATTTACTTCCGACTTTGACGATTACGTGTTTTTATATCTGTCATGTGCGTTATCTATCCCACATATTCTTTTCCAGAAACGCATTAGCTGTTTTCAAGGAATTAAGAATGCGTCATACTTCTTTGGTGTTATTTAAGCGGTGTCGCTCGGCCATTATACAATAGTCGGTACCAAGACTGGAAACAAATCCAACATCAGTCAGTTACAGTTGTACAGCTGGACGAGGCAGGCATACGTTTAAACATATCAGATTAAAGTGATGGAAGTAATCGAATTAAGGCTCGGCGTTGAAATACATGGCTTTAAGCTAAAGGAGAAAGAACATTTCGACAAGGAACTTATTGAAACAATAAAGAAGTTAGTGCACGAGAAGCGTATCGTGATTTTCAAAGATCAAGGAGAAGTGAGCGGACAGAAACATGTTGAGATAAGTAAATGGTTTGGGGAACTTGACGGAACTGTTTTTGAGGGTGACCCGCTTTTTGCACATCCGAAGTGCCCGCACCCAAACGTTCACAGGATATCAAACGATCCTGAGGAAGGGTGTACAAACGCTGGGCGGTCTGGCTGGCATATTGACGGGATTTTCGTTGAGAAGCCCCATGGCTACGCATTGTACCATATGCCGGCAGTACCGACAAAAGGCGCTACTGGTAGGTGTACATGTGGTTTTTAAACAAAATTATGTACACAATGGCTTGATGTTTTTGTATGAAAATATTACCACAAATTAAAGGGTTCAGCCTCTAGTCATTTATTTAGCTTTCTAATTTGCGTTTTACATGTCGAATGACATTTCAAAGATTTTTTATTTAGTATGAGTTCCGGCCGATGTCCATTGTATATATAATCGAATATTCAGTTCTCAATCCAACATTTGCTAAATATTTACAACTAATTCAAGTCAAAAACTGAAGTTCCACTGTTCTGGTATTACGTAAAATTACACATGTATACATTTAATGTAAAAATTCCATCTATTGTGAAACTTTGACGTTTCAGTTTGAACGTAGTCTACCATTATATTGAGAACTAGCGTGTCAACTGTAACAGATCAAAATACCCTGTATATTGTCGCGCCATTTTCAGTTATTTTAATACCATTAAAGCCCCATGATCATTTTCAATTTGCATCGAGATGAAATTTACCGGAGAGCTAATAATAGAGCTGTCTTATTTTCATTCTGGAACAATGTTTGGGTATTTCTTTTGTATTCATATACATGAATTATTTTTTCAAGAAAAAAGATCATCTCATGGTTTTGATTTCTTTTTAAATATCATTGAAAAATACTGCGCGATATACATATTACTTTCAATTTAAAAATCAGTTAGGAACCTAATGTCTTTTGTACAAACAATGGTCATATTCAGCAACAAGCCACCGTTCTTGTAAATTCAAGCGCTATGAGTAAGTGTAACGCCAAAAGTGATCCTGTTCCTTTAATATATGTGCTTTATGTAACAGCAACTGTTAAAGCCAGTGAAATGTGTTTTATTTCTTTAGAATTCGTTGGCTTCAAGGAGTTATTAGAGAGTATTCCGAATGACATGCGGGAGAGATGGGAACGACTGTCGATGGTGAATGATAAAGGGGACAAATTAGTCCAGCCCCTGGTCTACTCGCACCCTGTCACTGGACTACCTGTAAGATTTGCATCTTTTCTTTTAATTGTGCTCCTTACAAAATTTGCCATTTGATAGACACAAAGCGAAATATTAAAAGTATTAAAATATGACATTTTAATAACCGGTCGAAGTACTTACATGTACATAAATCTCTTTGGTAGTCTACAAAATGTACCCGTCTACGCGAGTAGAATAACGGAACATAATAAGTTACTATAACTTTCATAATAAATAAACTTTTATGGATCAACCACCTGTCTTCAGCGATAACTTTTTATGCATTCATTGACTGGATGTTTAAGACAGTTTTGACTGTTTTCTTTTTAAATTTGAATTTGATCAACTTTCCGTTTTTCTTAACTGATTATATTTTCATGATGTTTCTACATCTTTAAGTTTCGTTTTTACTTTTTTTTTTAAACATACAGGTTGTACTGTAAATTGTACTAATTCAAAAACTAATTTTTTTATCAGAACGGCTTAATAAATAGATCTATGTTTTGTCCGTTTTGTAATGTAATAAACATAGACAATGTAAATGTTATAGGATACATGTATTGTGCAATTTTTCCGCATAGTTTAAAATCTTTTACTTGTCTATTTATAAGACGTTTTATTCGTTAACAATACCTATATCTTTAAACGTTCTCATATAATTTTAAAAGCACAGTGCCGTGAAAATTCAGTGTACAGTCAAACATGGCTTAAGCCATCGCACTGGGGAAGTGGAAATTGTGGTCTCTTAAGACAGGTGGTCTCTTAACTCAGATAAATTGCTATCATCTTATATTATAAGGGAGGAATATAAGTGCATATGTCAGGTTATTGCTTAACTCAGGTGGTCGCAAGGGCATTATGTAATCAAACTGGAAAAAAATGTCAAGAAATGTCGAGTAAATAAATTAGTATAGATTAAACTGGCAAAATTCATTTTTTTTAGTAATTTCTCGTCAATCAAAACTTTATGACGCAAGCTATGGTGGCTGTTTCCTGCCATGTTGTGTTTTCAGCTTGGCGGGGCGAAAAGTCGAAAACAGCGAGGCAAAAAGTCGAAAACACGACATAGTAATAAAGGCGAAATGGAGAAACGCACGACGTATTTTTTATGATCGAATTTTCCAGTTAGTGTGTTTTAATACGTCGTGCTTTCGCTCTTCGAAAACCCGACAAGTTGCTTTTTTACCGCCAACTCGAAAACTCGAAGAAAAAAATACGTCGTGTTTTAGCCCTTTGTCGTGTTTTCGCCAAGTCGAAAACACGACAAACCAGCCATATGTAGTTATCTTCAAGAGGGAAAGCTATGTTGAACCGTATATGTCCCGGAACGTATATATCACACGTATGTGATATATTCGACCGTAAATATAACACGTGTTTAATGTGACATATTCGTTTGGTCATTTTTGACAGTTTACACCGAAACGTATATGTCTCATAGGTTGTGATATTAAAGTGCATGAAAGTACAAATTATACTTTTGTTAAGTCATTCCAGGAAGAGGATCGGAACCGATCCACAGCCGGCCATGCAGATATATCAAGTTTACTCTGCGTTTAAGTTCCAATAAGTGTTGATCGCATGTCGTTTACCTTGGACTTTCTTGGATAATCATGTCATTGCATTTCGGCTCTCCACATTACACCTATATACATGTATATACCTATATGGATGCCTCCCAAACATCGTTACATTTCGTTTTTATTTGCCTTTTTCTGCATGTGAGATATTCGTTTTCGTGTTCCTATAAAATTCGAAGTCAAACGTATACATATTATGTGCCATATACGTTTCACGCGAAGACTATTTTGACCGAATATATCACACGTGTGACATATGCGGTCGAATTTTTTCTCTCGTGTGATATATACGTTCCTACGGTTCAACAAAGCTATCTAGGCAGAATTTGCCGCAGTTCTACTGTACCTTCATTTTGCGCGCACAATTAAAATCGTTTGGAAATTAGGAGAGTAGCACCTCCTACCAAAAAATCTGCTTTTAAACAATAAATTCAAGTTTGACAGCATTATGGGAGAAATGCTGTGGTCGGCCGTAGACGCCCCTTCAGGACTAAAAGGCTCAGACCTAATAAACCCACTAAAGTAAAGTAATATGTAGTTATCGGCATGTCGAAAACACGACATGACAGAAATCAGCCACCGTACGTGTACACTATCTTTTATAGTTATAAATAGATGAACAGTTGAACACATCAACATTTAGGGAGTTTCGGAAGATAAGCATGATTCAAATATTGTACGTGGTAAACGGGAACCCATTCTTGTGTAAGATATCATGTGAGTATTACTCACTGACAATGAAAAACTATTTTTAAATATCTAAATACTTGGTAACTTTTTTCTAATTTTCACTTTTGTTTTGTTTCTTGGATGCAAAAAATAGAATAGTTACTAGGATTATAGAAAAAAGAAGTAAATCGTGAAATACATGTATACACAGATCTTATCACTTTAATATCCGTGTTAACTTAAAACAAACCTTAGTCATATTTTCAAAAAATGGTTACACTTTGCATATATTACATGTATAATTGAAGTATCCATTATTGTTTAAAAGAAAAACACCACTGGTTAATACCCTTTAAAAATGAATAAACCAAACTTATGACAATGAGTCTGTCTAACTGTTGTTTTTTCTATTGCTATTGTGATTGTTATTTTTATAAAATAGCGAATGTTTAAGCCAAATATCACAGTTCGAGATAATACTCAAAGCACGTTGAAATACAGTTCGAGAAAACGGCGTCAGACCACGTTGCAAAATAAATAGTGCTATGGAACGCCATTCCCGTCTGATATCGTTTTTCAAAATATGTCTTGACTTAAAGAATGTCTTGTTTAATAGCAAAATAAGTTTATATGAATCATTTAACACAATGCATTGAAAAGACAGCAACTTGGCAAATCTCAACGATGAATGGACAAGACAATGGCCTTAATCGTGTTATCACTGTTGCTGCTGTTGCTGCTGTTGTTGTATGAGTTTAACGCCCGTTTTAACCGATTTTGGTCATTTTTTAAACAGGCGGACAGTTTACCTAACCATCGTTTCCGAGAAGAATCACTAAAACTAGATCACTATCCTCTATAGGCAACTATAAAGAAGCATGGTTGGTATGCGACGTTCCATAAATCGTGTGTTTTAGGATCGCTTTCCGTCCGGGGTCCGTCGTACGTCCGTCCGTCCGTCCATCATTTCCTTCAAACGACATCTCCTCTGAAACCACTGTGCCAATGTTGATGAAACTTTGTAGGGATATTCCTTGCATGAAGCTCTATCAAAGTTGTTCAAAGAATTCCATTCCATGCAGAACTCTGGTTGCTATGGCAACAAATAGGGAAAACTTTAAAAATCTTCTTCTCTGAAACCACAAGGCCTAGAGCTTAGATATTTGGCATGTTGCATTGTCTAGTGGACCTCTACCAAGATTGTTCAAATTATGACCCCCGGGTCAAAATTGACCCCGCGCGGGTGGTCACTTAGTTTTGCATAGGCTTATATAGGAAAAACTTTAAAAATCTTCTTCTCTGAAACCACAAGGCGTAGAGCTTAGATATTTGGCATGTAGCATTGGCTAGTGGACCTCTACCAAGATTGTTAAAATTATGAGCCCTGGGTCAAAATTGACCCCGCGCGGGTGGTCACTTAGTTTTGCATAGGCTTATATAGGAAAATGTTTTAAAATCTTCTTCTCTGAAACCACAAGGCCTAGAGCTTAGATATTTAGCATGTGGCATTGTCTAGTGGACTTGTACCAAGATTGTGCAAATTATGAGCCCCGGCTCAAAATTGACCCTGCCCCGGGGGTCACTTGGTTTTACATAGGCTTATATAGGAAAAAATTTAAAAATCTTCTTCTCTGAAACCACAAGGCCTAGAGCTTAGATATTTGGCATGTAGCATTGTCTAGTAGACCTTTACCAAGATTGTTCAAATCATGACTCTCTGGTCAAAATATAACCTTCCCGGGAGGGGGGAAAGCACTTGATTTCACATAGGCTTATATAGGGAAAACACAAGGCCGACAGGCAGATAAAAGATATTTGAAATGTTACTTAGCATTGTGTAGTGGACCTCTACGAATTATGTTAAAATCATGACCCCTTTTATTATAGCAAATGGTAGTCAGGTGAGCGATATACAATGTAGGGCCATCATGGCCCTCTTGTTTATCTTTAGATTTATTTTTCAGAACACGTTGATATCTATTTTCTGTTATAACTTTAGGCTATGTGCATACACCTCGGGATGACGGAGGCTTTCATTTGGGATAAAGGGACTCCGAAGGAAAGAAGGACAGATGGCGCCGAGACCGACCGTTTGATAAAGGAAATAACAGACGAGATAGAGAAGAACGGAAAACAGCTTGTTTACTCACACGAGGTAGTTCTTTTTAAAATACTTAAAGTCCCAGGAGCACAATTACAAGTACTTCATATCAGTTTACCAAGAAAAATGTCATACCGGCGGAAATTACCTTTATTTGTACCTAAAACATTCTTAACTTTGCTTTTTAAATTGATAAGTACATGTTAGAAATATAGCGCGGTATTTTTTTCAATGATATTGCAAAAAATAAGAAAGGCTTTCTAGCATCTGTATATTCAAAGTGATCCTGGGACTTTAATTAAGGTGACGATTTTGTCAAATTGTAAAATAAACGCATTAAAATGCTATGTACGAAAAGCTTATTGGCCAGTTTTCGATCGTTAAACTAAATTGCAATAATTTGTACTGTTGAAGTTAAACCATTACCAAGGCTATTGTCACGTGATTCTGCCTTTGTGACCAGTGCTGAGCATGTCCATCCTGCATATTCGTACAGTCTGATCATGATCCGCACTGTTCGCTAATCATTCAGTAGCTTTTTCAGTGAACATCCCTTTGAACATCTAATGGTATCATCCATATTGATTGGTGGACGAGTCCATTTGAGACATTAAGGTGGTTCAGGGTATAATCATAAGCATTATAATTGCGTTTTTCAGTGGGAAGAAGGAGAGTTTATCATAACGGATAACTTGGCCGTTGGTCATTTCGCCAGTGCTGACTCACAGAGACCAAGGTCAGAGGTCGGGCTTCGTGTTCTCCACCGCACAACTGTCAAAGGACAGAGCAAGCCTAGTAAAACAGAAAAAAGTCAATAGAAAGAGCGTCAGCGGTGTTTTGTCTTGTTCAAGACACATATAAACACAAGAATATAAGCTCTTATTTTACCAAGAAAGATGTCTTACCGGTGGAAATGACTTTTATTTGTACCCAAAACCTTAATAACTTTGCTTTTTAAATTGATAAGTACATACTAGAAGTATAGCGCAGTCTTTTTTCAGTGATATCACAAACTCACTTTTTTTAAAATTTTAAATATAAAAGTCCAATGACTTTTTTTCTTTTATAAAATCCGTATATAACGACTTCGGATATAGCGAACGTCCGAATATAAAGAATATATTTTCTGGACCCGCTTGTTTTCCTTTTTTATGTTATATGAAAATGGTGTATGGATATAACGTTCTCCTGATATAAGGCTTTCTGACAACTCTTTTTCATGGAGAAATGACTTGAACACGAAATACATTGATTTAGAGTGAATAGAACACGGTTCTATCATTATCCTATCAGTACATTTATTTTACTATTTCTGTAAATTCAAAGTGATCCTGGAACTTTAAAATGTGCATGATATGACTGTCAGTGTTATATAAAAAATGCTTAAACTTAGCGAAATTGCTGCTATATAGAGTTTAAAGGAATAATCAACGAGCTCAAATTCCCAAATTGGCAGCCTGGTTTATCGGGAATTATGTGTTTTCAAAATGTCGCTGATACATTTTTATAAAATTTGTTATAGAAACATATATATATATAACGGGAGATTCTTTGAACTGGGCAAAACATCATACAAATATCTTAAGTTCTGTGTAGTCTTTTAATACACGTTGTTTTCTTATGATTTTCTTATAAACCGTCTAATACTTTTGTCTGTTTTAAACAAATTATGCCGTCTTACTTTCATTTATTTATCCTGGTGATTTCTTTTAACTTTTATGTATACATACATATACACAATTAATGATACATGTACACAGATTAATATAAAGAGTGCTGTCAGCTAAAGGTACCACACTTTCTTTATCCACAGGGACACTTGGTCCCGGCGAATGTCGGTTAAGAAGGGTTTCATCTTAAATTCGCGACTACTCGCGAAATCTCGCGAATTATACGCAATATACATTTTCTGATACTCTTAGTGCATTTAACGAACAAACTCTTTGTTATTGTTCCTTTTTCTGTTGATTATTATTTATTTTAACCAATGAATACTTTTCAAAATTCATGCAGTTTATTATCTTTTACATTGCTTTACGGATGAACTGTTAGAGCTCTTTTTTCCTTTTTGCGTGTGTCAATGCAACACATGTATATCTGTCATCTAATTAAAACACTACCACGTGCAATAAAGATAATGCATTTTTTTTACTGTTTATTACTTGCCTATGGAATCAAAATCATGTTCCTATTACATGCTATGCTATCCTTTTGTATTATATTTTACTGTTTCAATAATGAATTATACATTTTTTTTCTCTTTTAGAACTGTGTTTACTGCTAAGTTTTATTGTTGCTTTCTGTTAATAAATCTATTTTCATGTGTACAGATGTATGTATGTTTTCCTTCTTCCAACCCCACCTGTTACCGATTACTAAATCCGGTAATTTGAAATTTCGCCCTACTCGTTTTCACGTATCTGTAACAATCGAAACATCACTCGGCCTTTTCCGTAGAACTTCTACGAAAAAGGCCGAGTGATGTTTCCGAGAGAGCTTCATATCAGGCTCACTGTGGTGGAAAGGTACAGATCTAACTCAGATTAAACGGATGTTTCATTGAGTTACATTTGTACAAAGCCGTCGCCTGAGTTCGAACCTGTACCGTGCGGCAACATCGCCCAGCAATGCAGATTTTGACTGATCTTAATCCATACCAGTCGCAGAGGCCTAACCTTAATTTTTCGCACAGGGGTTCTCTCACTTACAATATCGTTGTGAGATATAATTAAAGTCCATTTTGCTATATAAATAATTCAAAGCCGAGCGGAACCAATTTATCCAGTATTTATTCGAAATTGTGCTAATGAATAATAAACGGAGAGGCCGCAACGTTACAGCTTCAAATATTTAGCGTAGAAATATCGATCCCTACTTTACAGTACACTTTAAAAAATGTTGTCACAAAACACCTTTATTGATCTAATTATACCGCTGAATCAACATAGGACAGTATTTGATATACTTTACATAAAATGGAATAAACAAAATACCAAAGAAACACATAGATTACTATGTAGGCAAAGTTATACGGTATGCGTCTATGCATCGAAAAGATAACTCGTCGAAACTACACATCGTCGGTACGACAATATTTCATCGAAAATTACATCGACGAAACATCGACAAACTTCGACAACATTTATTATGCAATATAAACATACATGCAATGTTCTCATTGTACATGTGGAATTAACAATGAGCGTCAATTTGGTAGGTAGTAGGTAGTTGGTAGTTGGATATTCGAATAACCAACTACCTTCTAGTTGGTAGTTGGTTATTCGTAATTCCAAACTATATAATAACTGGTAGTTGGTAACTCAATACACTATCACCAGAATGAAATGTTCAAACACACCATACCCCTTCCTTAACACAGAATAAAGCAGGGGACCTAGTTGGTTATTAGTGTGAATCTCCAACTACCAACCAGAAGGTAGTTGGTAATTCGAACTTTGCATGTATTCCTGTAAAAATAGAAAGTATTTTCCCGGAAGAAATGTAACGGATATATAACAAGATAGATGTGTTCTACAACATGGCAACATCCTCTTCTCCCTATGTGCACTAGGGGACTCAGTTGGTTATTCACGTGAATCCCCAACTACCAACCAGAAGGTAGTTGGTAATTCGAACTTTACATGTATTCCTCTAAGAAAGGAAAGTATTTTTTTCGGAATAAATGTAACGGATATCTAACAAGATACATGTGTTCTACAACATGGCAACATCCTCTTCTCCCTATGTGCACTAGGGGACTCAGTTGGTTATTCACGTGAATCCCCAACTACCAACCAGAAGGTAGTTGGTAATTCGAACTTTACATGTATTCCTCTAAGAAAGGAAAGTATTTTTCCGGAAGAAATGTAACGGATATATAACAAGATACATGTGTTCTACAACATGGTAACACGCCCTTCTCCCTACGTCCACCAGGGGACTCAGTTGGTTATTCGCGTGAATCCCCAACTACCTACCAGAAGGTAGTTGGCAATTCGAACTTTGCATGTTTTCCCGTCAAAAAAGAAAGCATTTTTCCGGAAGAAATCTAACTGATATATAACAAGATAGATGTGTGCTACAACATGGTAACAGCCCCTTCTCCCTACATCCACCAGGGGACTCAGTTGGTTATTCGCGTGAATCCCCAACTACCAACCAGAAGGTAGTTGGTAATTCGAACTTTGCATGTATTCCTCTCAAAAAAGAAAGTATTTTTCCGGAAGAAATGTAACTGATATATAACAAGATAGATGTGTTCTACAACATGGTAACACCCCCTTCTCCCTACGTCCACCAGGGGACTCAGTTGGTTATTCGCGTGAATCCCCAACTGCCAACCAGAAGGTAGTTGGTAATTTGAACTTTGCATGTATTCCTCTTAAAAAAGAAAGTATTTTCCCGGAATAAATGTAACGGATATATAACAAGATAGATGTGTTCTACAACATGCCAACATCCTCTTCTCCCTATGTGCACTAGGGGAATCAGTTGGTTATTCGCGTGAATCCCCAACTACCAACCAGAAGGTAGTTGGTAATTCGAACTTTGCATGTATTCCTCTAAAAAAGGAAAGTATTTTTCCGGAAGAAATGTAACGGATATATAACAAGATACATGTGTTCTACAACATGATAACACGCCCTTCTCCCTACGTCCACCAGGGGACTCAGTTGGTTATTCGCGTGAATCCCCAACTACCAATCAGAAGGTAGTTGGTAATTCGAACTTTGCATGTTTTCCCGTCAAAATAGAAAGCATTTTTTCGGAATAAATGTTACTGATATATAACAAGATAGATGTGTTCTTCAACATGGTAGCACCCCCTTCTCCCTACGTCCACCAGGGGACTCAGTAGGATATTCGCGTGAATCCCCAACTACCAACCAGAAGGTAGTTGGTAATTCGAACTTTGCATGTATTCCTCTCAAAAAAGAAAGTATTTTTCCGGAAGAAATGTAACTGACATATAACAAGATACATGTGTTCTACAACATGATAACACCCCCTTCTCCCTACATCCACCAGGGGACTCAGTTGGTTATTCGCGTGAATCCCCAACTACCAACCAGAAGGTAGTTGGTAATTCGAATTTGCATGTTTTCCCGTCGAAATAAAAAGTATTTTTTTCGGAAGAAATGTAACGGATATATAACAATATACATGTGTTCTACAACATGGCAACACCCCCTTCTCCCTACGTCCACCAGGGGACTCAGTTGGTTATTCGCGTGAATCCCCAACTACCAACCAGAAGGTAGTTGGTAATTCGAACTTTGCATGTTTTCCCGTCAAAATAGAAAGCATTTTTCCGGAATAAATGTAACTGAAATATAACAAGATAGATGTGTTCTACAACATGGTAACATCCCCTTCTCCCTACATCCACCAGGGGACTCAGTTGGTTATTCGCGTGAATCCCCAACTACCAACCAGAAGGTAGTTGGTAATTCGAACTTTGCATGTAGTCCTCTCAAAAAAGAAAGTATTTTTCCGGAAGAAATGTAACTGACATATAACAAGATAGATGTGTTCTACAACATGATAACACCCCCTTCTCCCTACATCCACCAGGGGACTCAGTTGGTTATTCGCGTGAATCCCCAACTACCAACCAGAAGGTAGTTGGTAATTCGAATTTGCATGTTTTCCCGTCGAAATAAAAAGTATTTTTTTCGGAATAAATGTAACGGATATATAACAATATACATGTGTTCTACAACATGGCAACACCCCCTTCTCCCTACGTCCACCAGGGGACTAAGTTGGTTATTCGCGTGAATCCCCAACTACCAACCAGAAGGTAGTTGGTAATTCGAACTTTGCATGTTTTCCCGTCAAAATAGAAAGCATTTTTCCGGAAGAAATCTAACTGATATATAACAAGATAGATGTGTTCTACAACATGGCAACACCCCCTTCTCCCTACGTCCACCAGGGGACTCAGTTGGTTATTCGCGTGAATCCCCAACTACCTACCAGAAGGTAGTTGGTAATTCGAAATTTGCATGTTTTCCCGTCGAAATAAAAAGTATTTTTTTCGGAATAAATGTAACGGATATATAACAATATACATGTGTTCTACAACATGGCAACACGCCCTTCTCCCTATGTGCACTAGGGGACTCTGTTGGTTATTCGCGTGAATCCCCAACTACCAACCAGAAGGTAGTTGGCAATTCGAACTTTGCATGTATTCCTCTCAAAAAAGAAAGTATTTTTCCAGAAGAAATGTAACGGATATATAACGAGATACATGTGTTCTACAACATGGTAACACGCCCTTCTCCCTACATCCACCAGGGGACTCAGTTGGTTATTTGCGTGAATCCCCAACTACCAACCAGAAGGTAGTTGGTAATTCGAACTTTGCATGTTTTCCCGTCAAAATAGAAAGCATTTTTCCGGAAGAAATGTTACTGATATATAACAAGATAGATGTGTGCTACAACATGGTAGCACCCCTTTCTCCCTACATCCACCAGGGGACTCAGTTGGTTATTCGCATGAATCCCCAACTACCAACCGTTGGTAATTCGAACTTTGCATGTTTTCCCGTCAAAAAAGAAAGCATTTTTCCGGAAGAAATGTAACTGATATATAACAAGATAGATGTGTTCTACAACATGGTAGCACCCCTTTCTCCCTACATCCACCAGGGGACTCAGATGGTTATTCGCGTGAATCCCCAAATACCAACCAGAAGGTAGTTGGTTATTCGGATTTTGAATGTTTTTTTTTTACTGAAAACGGAGTGGATATAGCGGATATATTACCAGATAAATACTTTCTGTTTTGACGGGAAAACATGCAAAGTTCGAATTACCAACTACCTTCTGGTTGGTAGTTGGGGATTCACGCGAATAACCAAATGAGGCCTCTGGTGGACGTAGAGAAAAGAGAATGTTACCATGTTGTAGAACACATCTGTCTTGTTATATATTCGATAATTTTTTTCCGGATAAATACTTTCTGTTTTGACGGGAAAACATGCAAATTTCGAATTACCAACTACCTTCTGGTTGGTAGTTGGGGATTCACGCGAATGACCAACTGAGTCCCCTGGTATTTGTAGGGAGAAGGGGGTGTTACCATGTTGTAGAACACATCTATCTTGTTATATATCAGTTACATTTATTCCGGAAAAATACTTTCTATATTGACGGGAATACATGCAAAGTTCGAATTACCAACTACCTTCTGGTTGGTAGTTGGGGATTCACGCAAATAACCAACTGAGTCCCCTGGTGGATGTAGGGAGAAGGGGGTGTTGCCATGTTGTAGAACACATCTATCTTGTTATATATCAGTTACATTTATTCCGGAAAAATACTTTCTATTTTAACGGGAAAACATGCAAAGCTCGAATTACCAACTACCTTCTGGTTGGTAGTTGGGGATTCACGCGAAAAACCAACTGAGGCACCTGGTGGACGTAGGGAGAAGGGGGTGTTACCATGTTGTAGAACACATCTATCTTGTTATATTTCCGTTACATTTCTTCCGGAAAAATACTTCCTTTTTTGAGAGGAAAACATGCAAAGTTCGAATTACCAACTACCTTCTGGTTGGTAGTTGGTGATTCACGCGAATAACCAACTGAGTCCCCTAGTGCACACAGGGAGAAGGGGGTGTTGCCATGTTGTAGAACACATCTATCTTGTTATATATCAGTTTTGAGAGGAATACATGCAAAGTTCAAATTACCAACTACCTTCTGGTTGGTAGTTGGGGATTCACGCGAATAACCAACTGAGTCCCCTGGTGGACGTAGGGAGAAGGGGGTGTTACCATGTTGTAGAACACATCTATCTTGTTATATATCCGTAACATTTCTCCCGGATAAATACTTTCTATTTTGACGGGAAAACATGCGAAGTTCGAATTACCAACTACCTTCTGGTTGGTAGTTGGGGATTCACGCGAATAACCAACTGTGTCCCCTGGTGGACGTAGAGAGAAAGGGGTGTTACCATGTTGTAGAACACATCTATCTTGTTATATATCAGTTAGATTTCTTCCGGAAAAATACTTTTTTTTTTGACGGGAATACATGCAAAGTTCGAATTACCAACTACCTTCTGGTTGGTAGTTGGGGATTCACGTGAATAACCAACGAAGTCCCCTAGTGCACACAGGGAAAAGGGGGTGTTGCCATGTTGTAGAACACATGTATATTGTTATATATCCGTTACATTTCTTCCGGAAAAATACTTTCTATTTTGACGGGAATACATGCAAATTTCGAATTACCAACTACCTTCTGGTTGGTAGTTGGGGGTTCACGCGAATAACCAACTGAGTCCCCTGGTGGATGTAGGGAGAAGGGCGTGTTACCATGTTGTAGAACACATGTATCTCGTTATATATCAGTTACATTTTTTCTGGAAAAATACTTTCTTTTTTGAGAGGAATACATGCAAAGTTCGAATTACCAACTACCTTCTGGTTGGTAGTTGGAGATTAACGCGAATAACCAACTAGGCCCCCTGCTTTATTCTGTGTTAAGGAAGGGGTATTGTGTGTTTGAACATTTCATTCTGGTGATAGTGTATTGAGTTACCAACTACCAGCTGTTATATAGTTTGGAATTACTAATAACCAACTACCAACTAGTAGGTAGTTGGTTATTCGAATATCCAACTACCAACTACCTACTACCTACCAAATTGACGCTCATGAATTAACATCCTATACTGAATATTGAATACTACACATTTTTGGCAGATGCATCGACGACAGATCTTTTATGTTTCAACTGATTCTTTTCACCCTCACGATAAAATCGGGCTCAGAAATTTTGTTCATTATATCCGGAATTTCGTTATTTTCTGAGTCTTTATATTTAGACTTTACTGTACGTTTCTTTCATGGAGTATAACGGCCATTTATTTGAGATATGTATAGGACTAGTACTAGACGTCTATCCTTAGTAAGAATTTCTCACCATTTACAGCTAGAGCTACATAATACTTCCGTATCAGCATACGCAAGCGCCTAGCGACGAGGAAATTTTGACCGAGATGGACAGAAAAGTTTATTTCTTTGTTAGCTGCCTTCTGCTGTGACATTTTGTGTCGGTTTCAAGAGCTTTTTCTTGAAGACCAAATCTCAAAAAGGAGGCTTGCAACTCGGACTACGGTAAGCGGTTTTGGTTGTTGAAACTGCATGGACACGGGGTACTGTCCGAGATTAAAATTACTCAGGGATATTGCCCCAAAGATTGACATAATAAAGGGACACTGTCTAAGACAAGAATGACATGGACATTGTCCAAGATTGATATAACACGAGTACACTGTCCAAGACTGGCATGACAGAAGGACAATGTCCGAGATTGTCGGGACACGCATGGGTTGCCAAAGACTGGAATGACACGAAGGCATTGTCCATGATTTGCATGACACGAGGACAATGTACGGGGTTGCCTGGACACGCGTGGATTGTCCGAGACTGGCATGGCATAAAGGCACATTCTTGCATATCGGATCGGCATACAGCAATGTTAATCTTAAAAAACATATCTTACTTTCGCAACCTTATTTTCGAACCATTTAAGATGTGTAATACAAGATCAAAACTACATTAAGAACAATCTTACTCAGGCATGAAAAACCCAATCACACTAAAACTTCGACGGTGTGGAAAGTACTGGTTAGTCAACCAGGATCAGGAATAATAGTTCACCAACATATGTCCGAGGACCGAATCGACGATCATGCAGATCATGATCTACACTTACTTCTTTTATTATTTATAAGTAAAGATAAAACAGATTAACAGATTAAAAACTGAAATTCCCTTCCGAAACAATTAAAGAGAAGTTTACACCAAATTTTACAAAAAAATATTAAATTTCTATTTTTAAGAAATCATGATCTACAGCAATATTCATATAATCACAAACAAATTTTGGCATGTTATCTATTTTATAATACAAAGGAATATAAATTACATTAATGACTGTGCTCTTTCAACAGTAGTAGACCGAACTGGCGGCCATTAGCACCCAGCTGATTGGCTAATCATTTTTGTCTCTCCTGGCTCCATTGGTTCATTTACTATCCGATTTCTGCTTCTGGCTCCGGTAGCAAAGAACCAACTAGTACAAGTCTCCTTATAATTCTCTATGGTACATTGATTATTTGATCTATAATTAAAGAAGTAAAGTTAACAAGTAGCCTGTTTGATGTTTTATATAATCTCTTTCAATAAGTAAATTCTTGAAACCAAAATGTAAATAATCAGATTAAACATTTCAACAATAATTGCATCATTTAAAGTACATTTTATAACAATTGTAAGTAAATACTGCCACTATTTTCATCTATCCATAAATTATTGTTTCTATTTAGTAAAGTGGCTAAATTGTTCTTTGTCTTTGTAAGATTTTTTTCTTTTATAACATAATTTATTTGACTACGCGATACATTTTCCAAATTCAATCTCTCTCTCTCAAAACGTCAAACTTCACGATGTATGTCACAATACATCGCTACGACCGGCTACGACGATGGCGATTTCGTTCCCGTTCCAGAAGAAGGAAGACCTATGTGACAGTGACGACTGCTGTGCGATAGGCAATCAACGCTGCAACTACTAGATCTACAACATCGTCGACGACCACTTTTTTGGTCACACCTCTGACAATGTAATGTCAGGCTTGCTGCGGCTGCTGGCTTATTTGGCTTTTAAGGGGTTTTTATATTTTCAAAATTTCGAGTAGGAAAATAGGTCAAACCTTCATGCATACTTTTAACTTGTTAAAATAAGTAAAAACATCTTTCGGACAGCATTTTATTCTCTCATTCAGGACGATTAAAATTTTTTATCATCACAAAAAGCTAAGCAAAGTAAAAATAGGACAACAATTTATTAAAGATGATTTTTACATTACAAAACAAACAAATATACCATCTAGTACCAAAATTCTCTAAAAACTGTTAGGCTACCACGATCCAGACATACAAACTAGGTCAATCACACTCAGATCTCATTGGTCGCCGTGACGGGCCTACTCTTTGGCAACCAATCAAATTCAACCTTTGGCTATACTGGCTGGAAATTGCAGTCAGGTAAATTTCTTCTATTTTTTGGCTTCAAAATTTTGTCTTTTAGGCATGACGGGAGACATGCCGGGGTCTCATCCCAATACTAAGCTAACATACATGCTCTTTGGGACGGACCTTGATAAAATTCTCATCAAATCAAAAATCGGATCGGCATTGATAGACTAGCTTGTTTCCCAACATACATGGTGGTTAGTACATTGCCAACGAAATACCGTGAATATGTGCACTTTCTCTTTCAAATTGAGTAAGTGTTGAGTTATGTAAATAAATTACCCAAGTAAGTTACTTTTGCTACGGTCAGTGAAAAGTACAAGGTTTCTTTTTCATAAAAAATATTAATTTTAATCAAAGAGACATACTTTACTTCATTAAAAAAAAGGGAAAAACAAATTTTAAGTCAGTTTTACAGATAAATAATTTGGTCATAATAAAAACATTAAAGAAAATCTGCATTTTATTTTATATCTTCCCAAAACAAAACAAATAATTTTAAAAAAACTTTCCAATTGTCACACAATTCTCTATAGTGAGAATTAGTTTTCCGCAAATAAAATATGTTCGAGGTATCTAACCTTGTTTAATATGCCTAAGAAATCACATACAGAATGTTGAAGTAAATGCTAAATATTTTAATGAAAAAACATTTTCATTATTGGCCAATAGATAATTTCTTAAAAAACAGCAACAGGAAATTAGCAATAAACCAAGTATCTGTACATGTTAATACAATTTGTGGTCTGTTTATTGGACTAAATGTCCAGTCTAAAGACACCTAATCAGACAGTGTCTAATCCGATAAGGAGTCATAAAACAATTAATGGATAAGACCCCCTGCTGTTTGGTGGGAGGGGGCGGCAGGGGGGATGGGGTCACTTATGAAAAAGATTTTAATTGTCTTTAAATAGTAAGTTTGATAAACTCAACTGAATAGTCCTATTTCATAAACTTAACATGATCTTTATCCAGTATCCAGCATAACCTTTGCAAAAAAATATAGGTTAGGCGGTTACAAGAACAGAACATACATTTATTGGTTTTCGACTTAAATATACAATGTATCAACAATACAATCCTATATCGTTTTACTTCACCACTTCTAGGATTTTGTATTCGAGTATGTTTTAGATCCATTGCTAGCAACGTAACTAGTAGCGCAACTTCCATGCATAATTATAGCACACTTTAAAAATATCATTTATATATTTTCTTGATCATCTCAATATCATTTGCGACAGCTGGCAAGGAAACACTACCCTACCGTAAGACACACACAGAATCCGGGCCCAACTTCTTACTTAAAGCTGTTTGACAAAATGTGAAGATTTTCCTCCTTGTCTTGTTCTTTGTCGAATGTCTGCTGATTCGTCTTAATGGAAATTTAACGACTTGCTATAATAATTAAAATAAATTCTATTACGCTTTAATGTTGGTAATGACATTGAAAATATAATTACACAAAAGCATTTTGCAGTTACAAGTTTAATCTCTCTCCCCCCCCCCCCGCCCCCCTCGCCCCCTTTAAAAGGTGTTGATTAGCCCTAAGAAGTGTTGAAATCGAAATATACAGTGGCGGGTGATTGGTAGTGTATAATCAACCGGATTAAATTGTGTTTATGAGTGACACGTGCAAGACAGTAATATTGTAAGCCTGCTACAAAATGCTATAAAAACGCAGAGAGAACATTTACAATAACTAAAGACCTAGTAATGGATTCATTATGTAAAATATAGCCTGTCCACGGTTTTAATGTAATTGATTAATTAGGTAAAGCAGTAATTGCCAGAAGCCTGTATATTGTATATTATTACCTGGTAGAAATGATTTTAATTAGAACAATCTTAGTTTTATATGTATACATGTATGATGTATGTACTTATGTGGACACAGGTTTTAATGTGTAAAAGTTTTAAGCACTCTTGATACTAAAGTGACATTTCCAGCTTGTTGTTTATTTTATTTATTACCTGATTCATGCTGGTGGATATAAACATGTATTAACAGATCTTAATGTATGAACTTGTAAATAATGTCTCTATAGCTATTATAGTAATGGTTACAGATTTTTATTCCAGATATAGTGTAGGCTGATAAAATATTGATAAATGACAGTATTGTCTGCAGCTGGTCTGAAACTTTTAATTTATTTAAATATTATTAATACACTATTTTTAATGTTGTAATATAATATGAAATAATTTAAAAATTGCATGTATACATTTTATTGTCTCTCAGAAATCGTGTTAGAATATTAATAGATTATTTTTAATATATTAATATAATATGACATAATAAATATGTCTATATGTGTGGAAATTCTCGGATTGAATGTGCCGCTCAGTACAAATACACTGGCCTTGTTTTATGATAGAAATTCATATGACTTTAAATTGTGTACATTATTTCTAATAAGGTGACATATACATTATGTATGTCCATTTGGGCCGGGTGTAAATTTGTATGATTATGTTTATATGTATTATGAGAATGTTATTACACATGTCACTGTAACAAATAAATTTCTTATCTTATCTTATCTGTTTTGAGTGAACACCTTGATTATTTAATTACTGCCAAGTGTGTGGCACAATCAGCGGGCAGAGCATTAGGTCTACTTATTTCAAAGGCACGGTTGTTTATACTAATTTATTTATTCTCGATTGCGAAACAAGTTCTTACAACTTATATTAATCGCTCTCGAGACTCATTCCAGATGGAATCAACCTCGAAGAGAGAGAGGCAATGTGGAAATAGTGTCTTGCCTAAGGACACTGCCGACATGGCGATGGTACGGATCGAACCCGGGGTCCTTCGATCCTGAGGCGAGCGCGCTACCATTGCGCCACGGGGGCTCCACGGTTAATCAGTGGACTTCCATACCAAGCCTTCACCACATTGTTTCAATCTACCAGTCTTCCTATTGTTACATATGATGCAAGCATATAGGGTATGGAGGAGTGTAATCGTATATAAATGCTATTCAACATAGAGCACCAAGATATTTCTTGAATGTTGGTATACGTAGTAAGACTCTTCTTATATGTGGTGGTATTGTCTTTTTATTTTCTCCCTCACTACGTTCGTCCGAAAATAAAAGATTTCCTTTCTAAACCATCCCTTAATATAGAACAACACAACAATAGATATGTTTGTACAAGTAGGATAGGTTGCTACCGTCTCTACCGTCTCGATTTATTCAACAGTACAATCAAAAATTATTTATTAGCAATTTCCAACTTCAATATTAAACAATACATTCTGGAGTGATTGCTTTAATAGAGTTCTACTACACCCCGGTCACAATAACCCCATCTCAGACAAAACACATGTGAAGAAAATTGAATGTTTATGTATACCGAAAAGACAGGAATACTGTGAGCCGGCTGCCCCAACCCACTCCAATTATTTATCTTTTTTACCCTCATTTTTTTTAGGGGGAGGGGGAGGTAGAGAGAATCCAGATGCTACAAACAGTATATATGAAGTGTCTCTTTCACCACATGACTTCTCGGTAAATACATTAACAATTACTAATATTATTGTTATCTTTCAAACTCAGTAAAAAGAATTTAGCTGGCAAGACAAAACCTTATTCCTCAGTAGCTAACCTCGATGTGCCAGATATTTCCCGCACAAATGTTTATAAAACCCCGTGCCTTTTTCTACCCCAAAGAAGTAGAGTTAACCCAAACAGCATAGATACCGAAAAGAAAGTTAAATATGCAGTGCATTCAAATTTATGTAGTCCATAGGTTAGACTCGTTAACCTGTCCAATAACAGACTAAACAAAAAGGTTTGATGACTGATGGTTATCGAGTGATACCGCTTGTTGACTGGCAAATGATTGGTTTTCCAATGGAAGCAAGTGTTTTAACTACCGGAAACTGAAAGCACCTCGAACGAGATTTACTGGCAAGTTTTCAAAATGTTGAGAATTTGCTTTCACAAGCCCCTCTCACAAAATGAATGTGAAAACAGAGTAACACATACGACGGACAGTGAGTGACCAAAATAGCTCACTATGGCACATTGTGCCAGGTGAGCTAAAAGCAGAATACATGAATGGGAGGACCTGTTTCATCCAACAGCCCTTAGGACCCATGTTAACGGGCGTACGATGTACCCCGTACGGAATGCGATGTAATAGCTCACTCTGGCACTAAAATCAAGTGGCCCTTGGGCAGGGTCAATTGGGTCATAATTAGGTACTGCTGCCAACCAGGCTGATGAACAGGAATCGGAACTATTTAGTATTTCAAAATTTAAACAGTAAAATCCCTGGCAGTGCTGCAGCAATAACTGTGGTGTATTGCAATACAGAGCTTGACCAATGCATACTGTGGTACGAATTCCTATTCCGTGATATTAAAGGAGCTACTCATTTCATATTATAATAAATCAGTAAAAAAATCATGGTTGGCCATCTTTGCAACTCTTTGGTATCAAACATATCCTGGAAAATATAACTGGCCCATAAGTCGAGTTTGCTTAAGTAGGATGTTTTGGGATTTTTTGTGGACAACTTGTGGTACGGTATTTAAGATAGTTATTTGGTTTTATTCTATTTGTTTAAGTTAAATGAATTTATCGCATTATTGATAGGCTGTATACCGCAATACCGGTTTGACCTTGCGGTTGCACAAAATAAATTGGATTCTTCTAAAAGCAAACTATGTGATATGTAATGTATTTTGGTAACTAGACTGGATGCCCACGTGCAACATGTCGAGCCCGCCAGTTGTCAATAGGACTAACTCCTTACCAATCGAGATAGGTAAAAAAACACCTAAATATTGGATGTAACATGCATGTTGTACCACACAAAAGTTGTATAAATTTGTCTCTACGGCCAGTAATAAAAGAGTTACAATATAAGCTATTTATAGTAACAACAAAGGGAAGTAATTCTAAAAACAAGGGTAACTCATGGTGGTGAACATTTGTGCCAAGATACATCAAAATCCCTCCATGCATGAAGAAGAAATGTTCCGGACAAAGATATTCTTGAATTTGACCTTCTAAATGTGACCTTCTTGAATTTGACCTTCTAAATGTGACATTGACCTTAGATCCAGGGACCTGGTTCTTGCGCATGACAATCTGCCTTATGGTGGTGAACATTTGTGCCAAGTAATATCAAAATCCCTTCATGCATGAAGAAGAAATGCTCCGGACAAAGTCGTTCTTGAACTATTCTTGTATCTGACCTTTGGCCTCTAAGTGTGACCTTGACCTTGGAAGTAGGGACCTGGTTCTTGCGCATGACACTCTATCTCATGATGGTGAACATTTGTACCAAGTAACATCAAAATCCCTCCATACATGAAGTCGATAATTATGTTCCGGACAAAGTCATTCTTGAATTTGACCTTTAACGTCTAAGTGTGACCTTGACCTTAGACCTTGGGACCTGGTTCTTGCGCATGACACTCCGTCTCATGATGGTGAACATTTGTGTGATGTTATTTAAGAATCCTTTGATCTATGGATAAGTTACAGCCCGGACAAACTAAATTCGGACAGACACATGCACAGACGCACGGACAGACGCACGCACATACACCGAAGTACCATTTGGATAACTATATCAAGCTTTCGCAAGCGGCTCCATAAAAACCAGGCTCCAAATTCCAACAAAATACTTTTTTGATATACACACATTGATGGAAAGAGCAAATCTTATCAGAATGCATAGTCTGATAATGACCAAAAATGTTTTTTTTCCCTTCGATTGTCTACAGTCCCGGTAGTACTATTTTGACTCTGAAGGCAAACCAATTTTACAGGTGGAAATTTTATCAGAATGCATAAATGTACATGCGGATCATGACCCGAAATGTTCTTTTTTTCCCATTTGATCGTTCACAGTCCGGGTAGCTTGTTAGCAGACCCGGCAATCTAACTATTTTGACTCCGAAAGCAAAATGCTGATATTTCATAGTTGTTCACCTTCTCATGTTTCAACAGTAAAATATGGGTCAAATCGTTCAGCCGAATTCATTCAGTAGACTATACAGTCCTGGCTGTCCCTGGGATATCACCATGAAAGACGCAGGTTGCAGAAAGACAGATGCATATACAAGGGAATCAAGGTACCAGACCCTAGCCCTTTTACAATTAGACCCCTTGGTTCTTTTACCATATGAATAAATTATAGCCCAAAATGTGCACTTCTACAAAACCATATTCATTTGAAACCTCTTTATAGTCTTCGGTAACATTTTGTTACTCTAGGTTTTGGTAACCATCATCTATAATCTATTGTTTTCAACTGTCACATTATGGTTCTGTACTAAAGAGGCTTTTGTTGTCATCCATATTCCTAAACTAACATTTTGGTTACTTTAGTGACTATTAAAAAAGTTTAACGAGACGGACACAAAAAAATGCAAAGACGGGCACACGGATACGTATGTGGCTATGCTATTAGCCACGTAAAAGAAAACTTTAGCGACATTACAGACTGAATGAATAGAATTTACAGTTACGTATCATATCGTATGTTAGGGTTTTATCGTTGGTACCGGTTTCCCACTTGACCAACGCCCCCAGAAGAGGTAAGTTATTTTAGGTTTTGGAGGATAGTGCAAGATACAGACAGCGTCCCAATTCCAGAGACACCCCTGGTTTGTTCACATGTCAGGTGTATAGCACCCATACATGGGACCTCGGTTTTAGTCTCATCTGAAAGACTGTTAGTAATATTAGTTGGTCAGCCCCGGAAATCGAACCTGCTACCCAAATATTACAAGTCTCGTGCTCTACCAATTGAGCTAACCGGGCTGACCAGTTATATATTGTCCTCCTAAGAATAAGCCTTGGTTTAATATTTAGCTTTTCAAAGGATTTATTAAAGTAAATTAAAGTGTAAGGCTAATAGACTACTTACACGAGTGGTTATCTCTCCTTACCAACACAAAATGTGATGAAATGAAAATGTTGGGTGCGAACTGCCGATATTGTGCAGTTGTGAAAAATCAACAAAAATATGAGTTTGAATTTAAGTTTTTTTTTTTAATCAAATGCTTTCAAAAATCGGCTGAAACTTTTAGGATAAGATATAATAGATTCTATTAATTATTTTGGAGGTTATTTCGTTTGGCATCAGTTACTAGTATAAGGTATGTCCCTTTCAGACAAAAAATGCTGCATTTGCTTTCTTTTACGATTTCTGATCGGATACCGCTGTTGTAGGAGTTAAACCAAAATCAAGTACTGTTAGCGAAGTATCACTCATTGTCTGTAAGAAAAATTCCCTCATGCCCAATTTTGCAGAGGACACATTGTTGTCAGCACTTTCAGTGCTTTGATTTGGAATATGTTATGAAAACGTAGGTTGCAATCAAGATGGCGTGTTTCGATATTATGATCAAAACAAACTATATTCCAACCGGAACTCCTCGGGTCATTCCGTTCATGAAGTTTCCATCATCGAGGTGTTCCGATTGACTATATTCGTCCTCATGGGAAAGGTGATCACGTGATTAAATATAAAACATAGCTCTATAGTGTTTTCATGTCAAACACACTTATTGTGTTCTATATTTATTTATTTTTGCTTCAAGATTAATTTTTGAACACTTTTGCTCAAATTGAAGCATACCTGTGTTGTAGAACTGTGTTCAAAATTTTTAGGTGCTTCGGTTTAAAAAGTAGAGGATGGGTGTCTTGAAATACGTCTGCTATATTTGCGACTGACTGACGTCACACACAAATAAAAATCTAAAGGCTATAATCAACATTAAATTTAAAAATCTAGGTAGAAATTTGCAAAAATTAAAAATCGATTGAAAGTGCTGGTTTTACGGCACAGATTCGCTATATGTTTATATTAGAATTTCAAAAGCGTTTGCAACGCTTTATTATTTGGTAGCGTATTATTTCAAATCTACAGATGTACGTGACAGGAATTCATACTGGAACCTTTTTATAAGACTGTATATTCTAGAATATGTTATTTTCCTACAGTTTGAAGAACTTTTTTTTTAACCAAAATCTGAGAGCGAGCAGCTTTAAAGTTTCACTAATGTACATTTTATCACAGCACAAAGTACAATGCATACAATATCAGCAAAAACAAAAGTTTATTGCCACTCATAATTAACTAATAAAAGAGACTAAATACACAATGAATATATATTATTAAAATTCACTTTCGATTTTGACGATTGCGTGTTTATATTTTCTCACCTGCCTTTCATTACGCCCCGTACATATAATCTTTTTAAGAGATTCTTAGAATTAAGAATGCGTCATATTCACACAGTGTACAAACCCCGACTGTATCATACCGGAAGTCGCGACGAATAGACATTCTGAAACAATACTCATTTTTACCGTGCAATATATTTCAGCAGGTTTTGAAGCAGAAATAAAGGGACAGTACGGTTTACGTCATGATTTCGATTTTATTTGATCTAGCGATGAAGCCCTGAATATCGTAGTTAATATTTAACATCGTTTATCTGTTGGAAAACTTAGTAAAGAATTGGTGAAATGTGTTCAGTTTTTCTAAAATTGAATTTATTAAAATGTTGTCAATTAATATATTTCTTACAATACAAAACGAAATTTATCAGTCATCACCTGCTGCAAGGATGATTTATCCGTAGATAAGTTCCACCATTACCGCATATTTCCTGCATCTCTTTTCAAGAAAATACCTTTTTCTGTGGTTCATGTGTCAATAGGAATGTATGCCTATTCGCCAAGACACTGTATGCAAATCGCAAAATGTTATAAAATGACTGTATGCCTAATCAAAAATATGTTCATTTTATATTTCTAGTGATTTTAGATTACCATGGATAAACAGCAGTGTTATTATTGTAGTTTGATTTCAACATCCTTCAGTGAAATATCAGCCATTGCATTACGTTTCACGCGAACAGTATTCTGAAAATCAAAGTAAAACCTTTTACTAAATGACAGCACATACTCTCTAGATTCAAACTTTGAATTTTCAAGCTGCACGTTCTGAGTTTTTCGCCAAAAATAAGTTTATTTCATGTATAAAAGAATAGAGGGAACATAAAATAAAAATGTATAGCTGTTTTGTTGACGATGACATATTTACCCGTCCAGAAAAGAAAATAAACTATTTTTTTAGATCTTATTAGTCGAGTGTTTATGACGTTTTGACGTTGATAAGCTATGACCATGTTCCTAATTCAATAAACAACATAAATAAAACATTTAATAAATGTATAAAATAAATGTATATAATAAATGTATTTAATAAATGTACAATAATGTATATAATAAATGTTTATAATAAATGTTTATAATAAATGTATATAATAAATGTTTATAATAAATGTATATAATAAATGTATATAATAAATGAATATAATAAATGAAGTAGTACTGTAAGTTCACATCAAAATGCATTTTTGAATATCTACCATAGTATGAAGAAGAGACTATGGAAGTTAATTTAAAGACAGGTTATCATAATCAAGCTAAAAAGAGGAGGTTTTCGGGCTCTTGATGAAATAAAATAAAGCATGTATTTGAACATATTTGCTGCCAACAGACCCATTCCATAATCAACGTTCGGCAACTAAACTATTTCTGTTTCAGAACAAATCCCTGCGTACATGCTAACAATTTTACAAGTTGACATGACTTTCAAAGGGTTTCATTCATAAACAGCTTCCATTTATTCCAGTACTCTTCAGTCTCTTGTATTTTTAAAAGGAACATTTATCAATGTGTGATATACGCTTCGCCCAGATGTGACTTGCAGTTACCACGCGGTATTCAAATAACCTAAAATTGCATTCACGGCTCAATGTACGGTTAAGATTTATTTTGAAAGTTTGCTTGTTTTTTTACTCTCTCTCTCTCTCTCTCTCTCTCTCTCTCTCTCTCTCTCTCTCTCTCTCTCTCTCTCTCTCTCTCTCTCTCTCTCTCTCTCCCTCCCTCCCTCCATCCCTCCCTCCCTCCCTCTCTCTCTCTCTCTCTCTCCCTCTCTCTCTTGGGAGTGATCAAGAAAATTCTCCACATAATAGGCAGAGACTTGGCTCACCTTCATAAACTATGTGTTACAAAGACAGTTTTAATAACTTTTAGACACAAAGAAATTAAATTGCACGATAAAATAAGTATTGTTTTTGTATGCCTATTCGGCACAACTTCCGGTATGAGTTTGTACACTGTGATATTGCTTCGGTGTTATTAAAACAGCAATTGCCAGACTCAGTTGTACAGTTGGACGAGGTTGGTCTACGTTTACACTAATCAGAGTTACGTGATGGAAGTCACCAAATTGAAGCTCGGCGTTGAGGTACATGGCTTAAAACTAAAGGAGAAAGAACATTTCGATGCGAAACTGATTGAAACAATAAAGAGATTAGTTCACGATCACCGTATCGTGATTTTCAAAGATCAAGGAGTAGTAAGCGGACAAAAACATGTGGAGATGAGTAAATGGTTTGGGGAACTTGACGGAACTGTCTTTCAAGGAGACCCGCTTTTTGCACATCCGAAGTGCCCGCACCCAAACGTTCACAGGATATCAAACGATCCTGAGGAAGGGTGTACAAACGCTGGGCGGTCTGGCTGGCATATTGACGGTATTTTCATCGAGAAACCCCATGGCTACGCATTGTACCATATGCCGGCAGTACCGAAAAAAGGCGCCACTGGTATGTGTAGTTTTGAAATAAAATTATGTACACAGTTGATTTATTTTTATTATTTTATTCGTATAAAAATGATACCTCAAGTAAAAAGAGTTCAGTCTCTATTCTCTATTTATTTATTTATTTATTTTTCTTATTTGCGTTTTACATGTCTAATAACGTTTCAAAAATGTATGATTTAGTACGATTTCTAGTCGGTGTATATATTATACAATTATAGACTAATTTTGAGGTCAATACATAGTTTTGCGGACCTGTTAAAAGTAATATCATATTTTCACAGGTCCGCAAAACTATGTATTTACCGAAACATTGGTCTAAAATTATTTCTCGTATACCTCATAAAGAGTAGTGAAAATCATGCGAACATATAACAGACTTAAAATCCGTGTAGGTCTACACCTCATTCTTCAGATCTACGCATACTTTTGCGGACCTGGCACGTGAGTGCTATCGGCCAATCAGGATTAAGAATTTATGACAGGTATACGATATAATCGGATAATAATTTATTCAGTTCTCAATCCAACATTTACTAAATACTTATTACTAAATTAAGACAAAAATACAGTCCCTCTGTTCTGTTACAAGTAAAATCATTGTGTTATTACACATACATTATGTAAAATGCATAAAATTTAAAGTAAAAATACCTTTATTGTCAAAATGTTGACGTTTCAGTTTGAACGTAATGTACCGTTATAATGAGAACTAAAGACTGTAAGAGAGCAAGAGACACTGTTTGTTTTCGCGTCATTTTCACGAGTGGAAATAACTACTTATGGTGTTCACGAGTGATATTAACGTGGTATTACATCGATACCAACAATGTTTTATGTTTATTTTATGGTTAAAAGTCTACTTTTGTTGAGTTTGTCTCTAAAAAATATCGAAAATCCAGGGAAAAGACATCAGAAAACATAGCACAAATGACATCATTTTAACGACGTCAACGTCGCATGGTTTTTAGCATCAATTACGCTCGGTTTACTTTTAGACTTTGATCCGAGTTAAAGATTGCAAAAACTTCGAAAAATTGAAAATAAAAATTGTAATCCACTGTTTCAAAACTGTTGATTATCACGTTTATTTTACTGGAAAACATAAAAAAGAGCTGTCTTCTTTTCACTCTGAGACAATGTTGGCGTATTTCTTTTGTATTCATATATTATTTTTCCACAAGACAAGAGTGGTCAGCATCTCTTGTTGTTGTTTTTTTGTTGCAATATCATTGAAAAAATGCTATGCGATATATACATATTTACATATACTTTCAATTCAAAAATCAGTTTGGAAAGTCTTGTCTTTTGTATAGATAACGGTCAAATTAAAGCGCTATGAGTAAGTGTTACGTCAAAAGTGATCATGTTCCTTTAATATATGTGCTTTATGTAACAGCAACTGTTAAAGCCAGTGAAATGTGTTTTATTTCTTTAGAATTCGTTGGCTTCAAGGAGTTATTAGAGAGTATTCCGAATGACATGCGGGAGAGATGGGAACGACTGTGGATGGTGAATGATAAGGGGGACAAATTAGTCCAGCCCCTGGTCTACTCGCATCCTGTCACTGGACTACCTGTAAGTTTTCCATCCGTTTTTTTAAAATGTGCTTGTAACAAGTTTTGCCATTTAATAACTAAACTATAAATATATACAAAAAAGACATGTAGTTTTTTATAACTGGTCGAAATACTACACATATCTTTTGTGGAGCACCGTCTTATGCGACTAGAATAACGTCATTATATTTACTCATGTTCCATGATGCTTATATACAGTGGAACCCCCGTCAGCGGTTACTAGTCCTAAACTAAGCAGTCACCTCCTTTAAATAGGCAATACATTCGTATGTATTAGATTTGCCGTTTTTATATTTAATACACCTTTATTTAACAACCAACTGCCTTGAGTGATAATTTTGGTTGCATCCATTGACTTACTGCTTAATACAGGTTTAACGGTATTTGAAATTGAATGGGATCAAATTGATTTTTATTTGCGCAATATTTAACTTCCCCGCTTTCATTCCCATTCTTTTTCTTAACTGAATATATTTTCATGATATTTCTACATGTATAAGTTTCGTTTTTAATTTTTTTTTAAGATATACATTGTACTAATCCAAAATTTTATTTTTCATCAGAACGGTAAAATAAGTAGAGCTGACTTTTGTAAGTTTTCGTAATATAATAAACAAAGACAATATAAATGTAATATGATTATATTTGGCGATTTTTCCGCATAGTTTAAAACATTTTACGTGTATATAAGACGCTTTATTCGTTAACAATACCTATATCTATAAACTTTCTCGTTTAATTTTAAAAGTACTGTGCTGTGAAAATTCAGTATACATTGTTTATGTAATCAAACTGGTGAGAATGTCAAGAAATGTCGAGCTGCCTTCCGACAAGTATGTTTTTGATATAGCAAGGTCATATCATTACAGTGGAGCCGCAGTTGCACCACGGTAGCGCGTTCGCCTCAGGACCGGAGGGTCCCAGGTTCGATTCCCACCAGTACCAAGTACTGGTACAGTAGTGTCCTTAGGCAGTACACAGATAATTCCATTCGAGGTTGATTTCATCTGGTGTGAGTCTCGTGAGCGATTAATATAAGTTATAAGAACTTGTTTCGCAATCGAGAATACATAAATTAGTATAAATTAAACTGGCAAAACCGAAATAATTCATTTGTTGTAATTTCTCCTCAATCAAAATTTTATGACTTGTGCTATGGTGTCTGCTTTCTGCTATGTCATGTTTTCGACTTGGCGGGGCGAAAAGTTGAAAACGGGAAAACTCGACAAGTAGTTATTTTGTCGTGTTATCGACTTTTTGACTTGGCAGGTCGAAAAGTCGAAAACACGTCAGATTAAGGCGAAAACACGAAAAACATAGGGAGAACTCACGACGTATTTTTCGTCGAATTTTCGAGTTAGCGGGTTTTAATACCTCGTGTTTTCGCTCTTCATTTGTTTCGCCCGAAAACTCAACAAGTAGCTATTTAACTCGAAAACACGACATGACAGTAATATGCCACCATATTTCTACGATTCTAAAATTCACGAATCTTTAAGTCAAATAATATAGCACAGTTCGAGATTACTATACGCACAGCCCGTTGAAAAATAGTTCGAAAAATGCGACATTTTCGCCGAACCATTGCTATTGAACGCCACCCCTTCTGATATCGTTTTTCAAAATGTGTCGCCGAACCATTGCTATTGAACGCCACCCTCTCTGATATCGTGTTTCAAATTTGTCGCCGAACCATTGCTATTGAACGCCACCCCCTCTGATATCGTGTTCCACAAAGTATTGAAATGACAGTACCTGAGCAAATCTCAACAATGCATGGACAAGACAATTCATGGCCTTAATCTTGTTATCACTGTGGTTGTATGAGTTTAGCACCCGTTTAAACCGTATCTTTGGTCATTTTAAACAGTTGGGCAGTTTACCTAACCATCGTTCCTGACAAGAATCGGTACTAGATCACTATCCTCCGTAGGCAACTGCCAACTTTCTCACATAAAGAGACATTCATGGTCGGTATGAGACGTTCCATACATTGTGAGGTTTCTATACACGTTGGTATCTATTTTCTGTTATAATTTCAGGCTATGTGCATACACCTCGGGATGACGGAGGCTTTCATTTGGGATAAAGGGACTCCGAGGGAAAGAAGGACAGGTGGTGCTGAGACCAACCGTTTGATAAAGGAAATAACAGGCGAGATAGAGAAGAACGGAAGACAGCTTGTTTACTCACACAAGGTAGTTCTTTTTAAACTACAAAATATCTAGATTTCTTAATTTAGTTGGCGACTTTGTCATATTGTAAAAAAATACGCCTTGAACATCTGAGTACGAAAAGCTTACTGGGCAGTATTCGATTGTTAACTAAATTGTAATAATTTGTATAGTTGCAGTTATGGATTCTTCCTTTGTGACCAGTGCTGATGATGACCTTCCTGTTTATTCGTACAGTCTGGTCATGATCTCCACTGTTCGCTTATCACTCAGTAGTTTTTTTGAGTGAACATCCCTTCGAACAGCTAATAGTACCGTCCATATTGGTTGGTGGACGAGTCCATTTGAGACATTAAGGAGTTTCAGGGTATAATCATAAGCATTATAATTGCATATTTCAGTGGGAAGAAGGAGAGTTTATCATAACGGACAACTTGGCCGTTGGTCATTTCGCCAGTGCTGACTCCCAGAGACCAAGGTCAGAGGTCGGGCTTCGTGTTCTTCACCGCACTACTGTCAAAGGACATACCAAGCCTAGTAAAACAGCAAATAGAAAATAGAAATAGCGTCACACCGTGTTTTGTTTTTCTCTTGTTCAAGACACATATGAACACAAGAATACATTCCATCCGAGATACTGTGGGATAGGACTCTCGCTATTACATGTATATAAATTGGGTAATTTTCGAAATGCCAAAACTTAACGAAATTGCTACAGGTTTAAAGAAATAATCAACGAGCTCAAATTCGGAAATTCTAAGCCAGAATTATCGGGAATTATTTGTTTTCAAATGTCGCTAATACATTTTTATAAAATTTGTTTTAGAAACATGTATATAATATATATAACGGGAGATTCTTTTGAACTGAGAAATACAGAATAAAAGTATTTAAGATATAAAATTTATGTTCTACTTGGTCTTTCAATACACATGGTGTTGATTTTCTTATAAGCCGTCTAATACGTTTGTCTATTTCTTTTTTAAATATGCCGTCTTACTTTTATTAATTTATCCTGGTGATTTAGCTTCTATGTATTGCATACATAATTAATTAATGATACATGTACAGTAAAACCTCGATAACTCGAGGTCGCAAGAGGATAAGTAAAATGCTCGAGTTATCGGGGCTCTCGAGTTATCCAAACTACGGAAAGTTTACAAGTTTTTCTGCTGTCATACAGTTGTCGGAACGTAACAGTTGTCACACGGAGCGCACGACACACGCACGATGTACGCACGTTACACGTAGTCCGGTAAATATAGGTTTCGGTACACGATTCAGAACGATACACTAATGAACGATATACGAAGCGCACGCTACACGATAGACGAAATACACGTCATACGATTACTTTGACCTTTTTACATTTTACTTTAATTTTAATTGTTTTTTTTTCATGTTCCAAATCTGTTTGTTTTGTTTGTTTTCATTAATGTGTTGTCCTTATACCGTTAATGGGACCAAAATAATAAGACCAATTATTTACATTCGGGGTTTACACCTACACAATAGCAAAAAGATTGGTAAATTTCAAATAGCAACAGTTTAGTATGGAAGCTTTGGTGGGGCTATTTGAGTTTCACTTACGGGTGTTTTTGACTTTTAAGTTATGACTTTCGACTTTTGACTTTTGACTTATGACTAATTACTTTTGACATATGAATCGCGTTGTCTTCGATAATAGTTTCTCTTCTTGTAATCGATATCTTTCTCTTATAATACCTCCTACGAGGTATATAAGTTAATATAACGTCGCTTTTTCTCTTATTTGCGATCATTCCCAAAAGCATTGATATAATTGTTGGTTTCGGTGTAAGATCACGTTATAATTTCACAGTGGTTCACCAAAGTGATATTTTCACGGTTGGCGTCCACGAGTGAAAATAAACCAACTTTTGGTGTTCACAAATGCAATTATACGTTATATTACACCGATACCATCATTGTTTCTGTTTATTTTATGGTTATAAACTCTACTTTTATTGAGTTTGTTAGATCTATAAAATAACGAAAATCGCGGGAAACGTCATCAAAAAACGTAGCGCAAATGACGTCATTTTAACGACGTCATCGTCGCATGGTTTCCAGCATTAATTACGCTCTGTATAATTTTTGACGTAACATCCGGGTTACAAGATTGCCAAACAGTGAAAAATAAAAATGGTAATCCACTGTTTCAAAACTGTGGATTATCACTTTTATTTCACTGAGAAAACTCTATAATTCACTCGAAAACATTAAATAAACTGCTTTATTTTATGTTTTCCAGTGAATTATAGAGTTATTTAAAAGATTTTAATAAAATCAATTACATATATATAAAAAATATATCATTTCTATCAATACAATGTAGTAACAAAATAAAACATGTTTTAACAGGCTTTTTGTTTTGACTTTTGACTTTTAACTTATTACTTTTAACTTATTACTTATGACTTATGACTTTTGACTTTTGACTTTTGACTTATGACATAATTAAAAAAAGGATATATCCATCCGAGCCTGCAACCAGTGATATATTCTTTTCATGCTCCCAAAGGTGGGCATATTAAAATCGCAAAGTCTGTCAGTCTGTGTGTCCGTCCTGGTATTTTGTTTCGTGTCCGGGCTGTACCTTTGTCATGCGTGACGGGATTTACAAATCGTATGGCACACATATTCAGTATATGAAGACGACGTGTCGCGTGCTAGACCCACGTTCCTACCTCAAAGGCCATTGTCACACTTAGAGTTTAAAGGTAATGGAATCCTGCATATATGCACACATTCGTGTCCGGGGACTGTAATACTTCTATTGCTCAGCACATCTGGAGAGGCGCCGAAAACCCCCCCCCCCCCACCAAAGGTCAAAGTCACACCTAGATTTTAAAGGTCATAATCTTGGCACAAATGTTAAGCACATCAAGACAATGTGTCTTGTACAAAACCCAATGGTTCTACCTTATGCTTAGAGTTTAAATGTAATGGGATCCTGTATATATATGCACACATTCGTGTCCGGATTGTTACTATGTCATGCATTGAAGGATTTTCAAATAACTTGTTAATAAAATGTTCAGCACATCATGACGATGTGTCGCGTGCAAGAACAACGCCCCTACATCAAAGGTCAAAGTCACACCTTGAGTTTAAAGGTCATGGAATCCTGTATTCATGGTAACTATGTCATGCTTAGACGGGTTTTAAAGTTACATGGCACAATTGTTAAGCACATGGAGATGACATGTCATGCGCACGTCCCGTATCCTTACCTTGAAGGTCAAGGTCACACATACAAGTCAGATATTTTAGAATCCTGCATGCGTATATGTTCATGTCCGAATTGTAGTTCTATTATACATTGAAGGGTTTTAAAATAAGTTGGAACAATGTTCAGCACATGGAGATAGTGTCATGCGCAAGTACCGGGTCCACTCCTTCAAGGTCAAGGTCACAGACTGTGAGACACCTTTTTGGGGGCATTCGTCACTTATGAGGGACAGCTCTTGTTCGTACATAAAAATTACATTAAAGCTATTTGCTTGTAGTAGCGTATGTATTTACGCATTCAGTCATACAAGTAATTTGTTCTCGCCCCATTTACTTGGATGCCAGCACAGATATCCCGATCTGGTTTGCAAAAAATAATTTGCAACCTGGAATTTGTTCTGCGAGACCTGTCACTTCGTGCAATTTAGTCATGCAAGCCGTATTTCAGTTATGAGGCGGACAGTTTAAGCATACACCTAAATATGACCATATAGGTTGATGAATTTGGCAGTCTATTTTTTGATCGTTAGTTACATGTACATGTACATATTATTTATCTACACAAGCGATCACGTGATCAAGATGGTCTCATTCGGTTGAGTTGTTCGGTGAACAAACTGCGACTGGTAAGTTTTGCAGTCATTCTCATACTGACGCTATATATCTACTAACAAATTGCAAAATGTTATCACCACGTATTAACGGTTTTAGATCGTGACAGTCCAACTCTCAACGTAACAGCTCTAATTGAGAACAATCAGTGCGTTTTGAAACCAACGTTATACACTGGCGATCGGTTTTAATAATTAGAACTTGCAGGTTTTTAGCGATATTTGAAGAAATGTAGACAGATCCTAATTAAACGATGCGAAGATGTTATGTTTTTATTTGTAAAATCATTTTATAAAGACTGAATAACGAAACACTTTGCCATTTGGAACATCACATCAACTGCTATGTAGTAACGGAAAATACTTGACGAATACGATCGATTAACACATGCACCATCACGTGTGATTTTAAATTGTAAATGTTTACATAGGAGAATAGTTTTTATTAGATTATATTCACTTTCCAAACCTGCGTTGAGTATACCATTCTCAAGTAGGGATGAAAATTGCTCTTTCTAGATTTAAAAAGGTCCTACGAAACAGTTTTGAAATAAAATATTCAGCTGTGCCTGTATATCTGAAGACGAGATAGCTTCAAAAGAAAAAATCGAATACTCACTGGACAAGAAACCCTCCAATCAGACCAATTCATTTCATTCACTGCGCTTTCATTAATTGTAACATTTGATTGGTGCAAAAGTAGGTCAAACCAAGCTTATGCAGCTAAAGCCGAAAACAAGTTGTCATAAAACACTTTATTACTGGAACATAAGGCATTAGTTGATATACCTGACTTAAAATTGCTTTAAATCAGGAATAAACAAAATACTAAAGAAACACATAAAACACTCTGTAGGCAATGTTATATATTATGAAATACATGAAAGCGTTTAACATCATTTAGACCCTGGTTTGATCTCTTGCAATTAAAGTAAAGGCATAATGCCAAGGGATTTTCTTCGATTACTGCTGATCACAGAAATTTCTTCGAAGCCGAAGTTTTTAGATACATGTGTACAATGTCCACGCCCCTTTTTGCACGCAGGAAATCATGCAAGGATATCATTCCTTAGTGATACTGTTAAATATATGTAAAAATGTTTAGGAAATGGCAACCGGTTTTAAAACTGACAATTCAGCTTAAATTAACCTTAAGGTAGATCGCGGGTTTCACCCAGAAAATGATATCCGTAAAGTTGGTTTGCAGTTCGCGATTCGAATCGCGAACTGCGAACTGGCAACTAGTCTGTAGTTCGCAGTTCGAACTGAAAACTGCGAACATGTTTGAAGTTCACAATTCGAATCGAGAACTGGCAACTAATCTTTATTTGAACTTGGGAATGAGAAGTAGTTTGTATTTCGTTATTCGATTAGGAAAATCATGGTTAGGTTTGCAGTTCGCAAAGTTGTCTGCAGTTCGTAATTCGAATCGCGAACTACGAACTGGCAACTAGTCTGTAGTTCGCAGTTCGAACTGAAAACTGCGAACATGTTTGAAGTTCGCAATTCGAATCGAGAACTGGCAACTCATCTTTATTTGAACTTGGGAATGAGAAGTAGTTTGTATTTCGTTATTCGATTAGGAAACTCATGGTTAGGTTTGCAGTTCGCAAAGTTGTCTGCAGTTCGTAATTCGAATCGCGAACTGCGAACTGGCAACTAGTCTGTAGTTCGCAGTTCGAACTGAAAACTGCGAACATGTAGGTTCGCAATTCGAATCTAGAACTGGCAGCTCATCTTTATTTGAACTTGGGAATGAGAAGTAGTTTGTATTTCGTTATTCAATTAGGAAACTCATGGTTAGGTTTGCAGTTCGCAAAGTTGTCTGCAGTTCGCAACTTGAATCGCGAACTGCAAACTGCGAACTGGTTTGCAGTTCACAATTCGAACTGGCAACTTGTCTTCAGTTCGCAATTCGAATCGCGAACTGCGAATTGGCATTAGTCGACAGTTCCCAATTCGCTATTCGAATCGGAAACTGGTGACTGGTTTGCATTTCTACAGTTCGCAATTCGAATCGCAAACTGGTGACTGGTTTTCATTTTGCTATCGCTATTCGAATCGCGAACTGCGAATTGGCAACTAGTGTGTAGTTCGCAATTCGCAATTAAAATAACTGTTCGAATAGCAGTTCGCGATTCGAATTGCCAATTGCGAACTGCAGACTAGTTGCCAGTTTGCAGTTCGCGATTCGAATTGCGAACTGCAAACTGATTTTTCGAATCGCGAACTGCGAATTGCAAACCAACTTTACGGATATCAGAAAATGGGTCATGTTTTAAAAAAGTCAACGCAGACATAAGATATTTTGCATGCCAATCCCATGAGGCATTGACTTTTGTAGAAATTATACAGTAAAGTGATATTTCCATGGAAACTGATTTAAAAGTACCACCTAGCAGTGGAATGTCTTTTTGTCGATTTTTATGTTTTCCCCCGATATCTCACTCTGTCTACGCAGGAACTGAACTATCTTATTTTCATAAATGCAATGTCGACTCATTTCTCCATCCAGAAAATTATTTAACTTTGTCGCCAAAATATGAAAAAGTGCCGAATGTACAATGGCGAAAATTTTCAAAGCAAAAATGATTGTAAATTTGACGCATTTAGCGTCAGTTGTGAAACATTGGCCCGAGATATTAAAAAAACGGCTATGAAATTTAAAAACAATTTAAAACATTTTTATCAAATGAAAAAGAGGCGTTACGTTTCGAAAAAAAACCACTAAAATTGACCAAAAATACACCCATCCGCTAGGTGGCGCTTTTGAATCAGTTTCCATGGAAATATCACTGAATCACTCTTTTTTTTCTGTAAAAATCAATGACTCATGGGATTGTCATGCTAAATTCCTTAAGTCTGTGTTCACTTTGTTAAAAAAATGATCCATTTGCTAGGAGAAACCCGCGACCTACCTTAGGTTTATTACAAAACTTGTATAATAATATTAACATTTCAACATCAAGCATGATTCAAACGGATTTTTCATGTTTTACATAATAATGCCACAAATATTACTTGGTCATGTGCAGGAAATTTAAAAAATACATTCAGAAAAAATCCATCTGACTAAAAATGACTGAAAATTGGCACTTGTCACAATAATTACTAGTAATTACAATTACAAATATTAAATAATTACGTTTATTATAACCGTAATAGTAATTGTAATTATGCTTGGCTTGACTCAAATGACAGGATAATTGTTCTTTCACAGTAGATATTTGATTTATAAGTTCCAACATTTGACGTTGGAGAACACATTACAGAAACTGAAGTACTCGCGTCGTGGTAAGTTAGTTTTTTTTTCAAATATTTTATTTTATTCATCTTAGTAATAATATGAAGCACTCACTAAGTAGGTTATTGTGACAAATTTTGAATTAATTTTTTGTTCTTTTGTGTGTAAAATACATAGTATTCTCGAATTTTACATGCAAATTGTGTTCAGTTTTGCTTTAGCAAATGTTAAGCCGGCACTGAACTTTAAAGTGCAATATGGTATATTTTTCATGGAGTTTAATGGCCATTTATAAAATATTTGAGTTATGTACAGACGGGGAGTGTTCCTCTGAAGTTCGTAGGAAGAACCAGTACTTCGTAAGAATTTCTCAGTAAATAGTATGTTTCTCAAAATTTACAGTTATAGCTACATAGTACTTCCGTATCAGCATTCACAAGCGCCTAGCGACAGAGACTTTTTGATCGAGATGGACAGCAAGATGTATTTCTTCGTAAGCTGCCTTCTGCTGTTACATTGTGTGTCGGTTTTAAGAGCTTGTTCTTGTAAACCAAATCTCAAAAAGGAGGCTTGCAACTCGGACTTCGGTAAGTGATTTTGGTTGTTTAAATCGAATCACCACCACAACCATCATAATTGTTATTTTCATCATCACCATCATCATCATCATCATCATTATCATCACCATCATCGACCTTCCTTGACAAAATGCCAAAGACTGCCTAGACTCCCGACACTGTCCGAGATTGACAAGACACATGAATATTGTTAAAAAATGGCGTAATAAGGGGACAATGTTTAAGATTGGAACAATATTGGCATTGTCTAAGATTGGCATTTAACTAGGACAATGTTCGAGAGTGTCAGGACACGCGTGGATTGTCCAAGATTAGCATGACACGAGGACACTATTCGAGAGTGTCAGGACACGCGTGAATTGTCGAAGATTGACATTTCACGAGGACAAAGACTGGCATGGCAAAGGACAATGTTCGAGAGTGTCTGAAAACGCGTATATTGTCCAAGATTGGCATGACAAAGGATAATGTTCGAGAGTGTCTGGACACGCGTGGATTGTCTAAGATTGGCATGGCACGAGGACAATATTCGAGAGTGTCTGGACACGCGTGGATTGTGCAAGATTGGCATGGCACGAGGACACAAACTGAGATAAGTATGACTCGGAAACATCGTCCAAGCTTTGCATGAATGGGGACATAGTCCAAGCTTGTATAAATGGGGGCATAGTCCGAGCTTTGCATGAATGAGGGCATTGTCCGAAATTGCCGAGATTGTACTCATAACATTAGGTACACTGTCCGATATATTATAAAACGGCGATATTCATTTTCAACAAGTCCATATGTCTGAACTGTAGAATACTGTAAAAAGACAAATTTTGTGTCTAGTGACTTTGTGTCTGGTGTTGCTATGCACAATTCATTGTGCTTTAGTTTGTTAACATCAGTTTAATTTTGTAATTTTAGTTATAATTGCCAAAGTGCTGGAAGAACGCCAGATGACGTCACCGGAAGGGTGGGTGTTCCATTACAGCTTGAATGTCACGGAAGAGTTAAAGGTAATTAAAAATGACGTCTACTAGTCTCCGTTGTAAGAAAAAGTCCGAAGTCGACCAAATGTGCGTCTTTGCCTTATTAGTTTGAATCCTTTGACTTTATCTAGTAGTATCGTGACTTTATCTAGCAGTATCGGGACTTTAACTAGCAGTATCGTGGCTTTATTCATCAGTATCGTTACTTTATCTAGCAGTATCGTGACTTTATCTAGCAGTATCGGGACTTAATCTATCAGTATCGTGACTTTATCTAGCAGTATCGTGACTTTAACTAGCAGTATCGTGACTTTATCCATAAGCATCGTGACTTTATCTAGCAGTATCGTGTCTTTATCTAGAAGTATCGTGACTTTAACTAGCAGTATCGTGACTTTATCTCGCAGGATCGTTTAGTCATAAATACAAAATTCAATTAAATCATTTGAAAAAGCCAAATCGTAAAGTTTTTTTCTGACTCGGGTACAGTATGCTTTATTGCAGATCATAGTGCAAGTGGGTCATAGTTAACAATTTATGGGTGAAAAAAGATGTAAAATAATCTGAGTCATCGGAGACGAATGTTACCGAGCAAATTGCAAAGTCATGTACAATTGAGTCATTATGAGGCTGAATAAGTAAATAGGTCATGCTAATAATTATCGATAATTATCATGTGACTAGACATGCATAATTCGGTTATTTACAAATAAGTGTGGTTTGCAATAAAATTACCCGTTTTAACGTATAGAACCCTGCTACACCGCTAGATGGCGTTCCTGCGTTCATACTACAATTAAAGTCAAAGAATCACTTTGAATTTACTGATATAGAATAATTTATTTACTGATAGGAAAATAGAACCTTGTTCTATTCACTCTAAAACAATGTCGACACGTGCCTTTCTTTCGTATTGAAGTCGTTGTCAGGGAGCCTTTATTTCTTATATGATGAATCAAAGGTAGGAATCTTTTAAAACAAATAAACTTTAACGATATTGCCGACAGTAAGACATCTTTCTTGGTAAAATAAGAGCTATTAGTAATTGTGCTCCTGGGACTTTAAATGTATGCTTGTGTTTCATATGATTACGTCTTGAACAAGACAAAACACGGTGACGCTATTTCAAGAAGGTGCTAAATGAAACTTTGCTTAAAGAATAGCTAATAGAGGCTGGATTCTTAGAGACGAACTTTACCGACGTAAACACAACAGCGTTTTAAAAGTCCCATGATATCTTTCAGTTTGCTCGGATATAATGCTAGTGAACAATTTACTAATTTATTCGTTCTAGTTAGGCCTACTCTAAAACAGTGTTGACTTCCATTCATACTCTTAACTACTGGTGTCATAAAACAATCATTTGTTTTGTAATACCATTGAAAACATCTTGCGGTGTATTTATAGCATGCGTTTTGAATTTGAATAGAAACGTTAGTCTGAGATTGGTTTTGCTTAAATAACGAATCGGTCATTTCGCCGAAAAGACATCTTTTTGGCAATGAAAGAAAGACGAGTAAAGGAAAATCGAGTATTAACCTTTAAAATAGTAAGTTTGATGAAGGCTGATATTAATTCAACTGAATAGTACTCTTCCATCAAGTAAACAAATATTTTTTATCCAGTTTAACGTTTAAAGGGGCACTCCCTAACATATTATGTTTTCCAATCAGAAATAATGTGTTCAATGAACGTAAAATGATAAATAAATGCAACTTTAAAGAGCAACATATATCGAATCGAAAAATGCTTCACTTTGCCACAAATAATCAAAATAGTGGCCTTTTGTAATATATCGCTACCCATCCAGTAAATGCACAATTACAACTTAACATAGAGTATTGAATGGTTTACGGTGCTGCAACATATTTAACCGAGAATGGCTGGAATGTATAGCTTAAACTTTTAGGTTAATTAATAACACTTGCAAAGATTCTAATATTTATTTAATTGACATCAGGTTTAGGGAGTGCCTCTTTAATGCAAAACAATCGAACTGATTACTATATCATTTTTTTTACAAAAGTATTAACAAACTGATTAACTACGAAAATGAAACTGAAATATATCTGACAACTGGTTTTAAACGTGTATCTCATACATTTTTGTTGTTGTTGTTCTTTTTATCTGTCATGTATTTTGTTATAGACAAGTGCAGCATATGAAGATTCAGAGAAGATTATGCAGGTAAAAATGTCAGGGGATGGTTGTGGAGGACAGCTTACGACTGATCTTGTGTACATATTTGCGGGTATGTATTACTGTGAACTGGGTAAATTTCGCGTGAGAAAAATTTCGCGATTTTTTTGTGATGACAGACTTATTCACGAATTTTATTTTTCGCAAAACGATAATTCTCTTATAGTAAATTGTTGTGAAATGACTCTTTTGCGAGATTTTTAAATTAGCGAAGTAGGAAAACGCGAAAATAGCGAAAATTATATCTCCGATGTGTCACTTTTAGGTTTGGAATTTTCGCATGAGAAACATTTCGCGATTTGTGCGCTGACACAACTTATTCACGAATTTTTATTTTTGCAAAACGGTGATTCTCTATTAGTAAATTGCTGTGAAATTACTCTTTCGCGAGATTTTTTTAAATTAGAGAATATAACAATTCATTTTATACTCCAAATGCGCAAAATAATGGACAGATTACTAAAACCGTATATTAATGAAATCCGTCAAACCCTTCCCGACGTTGTCTTTCTTCGATGTGCACCAACCTCTGTCCAGAGTAATCGTAGCGTAGTTGGAACGCTTTAACGATTGGCGTGTTGTGCCAGACATTTTGAGTTTGGAGTTTGATCATCCGGGACGGAACGAGACGGGACCGGACGAAATTGGACGGACGGGACCGGACGGGACGGAGTCTGATATGTCTCAAGTCTATTATTGCTCTTTGTCTATATTATAATTCATTTCTCAAAATTTTATAAGACAGTATAAGACAGTTTGTTTTCCTTCTGTTATTAATTTCAATGATCGTCATCAAAAACATCCTACATGGAAGAATTTCCATATGTCACTGAATTTTCATAACTGATGGCCCGCTTTGTAGGTTCATCATAATTGAATGCAGCACATAGAAGTTTATTAAATCGATCTATTTAACTTAAGATATCAGATTTAAAAAATCAATGCAACTCGTTTTATTTTATTTTTTTTGCAGCGAAACAGAAAAATAGTACAATAAAAACCTGTTTTATTTGTGAAACTAGAGAAAAGTCAGTATACTTTATGACGTTAATCTTGGTAGAAGATTTTAATAAATAGTGACTTGATCACGATACATTTTGATAGACCTCCGAAAAACATAAAATAAAACTTAACTAAGTATTCATTAATGAGGAGAAAAAAAATATCATAATGGTTAACCGCTGTACAATTATTATATATATTTAATAATTAATATTATTCAATTAGTATTCGGCATGAAATTACAGACGATAATATACGCAATTATTACACAGTTAGATGATTATCAATGGCCATTAACAAACTATTTATTTAATAAATACAGATTTAGCATTTGTTTTATGACGTTAACCAAACAGTTTATGTTCTATTTTCAGGTCACGTTAGTGAATATATGGACGAAGGTGTAAGTCGACAGTTTCTAGAAACTAAGTTTTGTAACTATGTCGATTTTGAATACTTAGCGCAAAATGATGAGATGTTAAAAGAAGTTATTGAAATGATTCAGAACCCACCTGCTTGTGGTATGTACTAATCTTTTAACGAAGAACCTGTATTTATTTTCAAACAGCAATACTGTTTGCTGCCACGAGAAATATGCATATCCAAAAAACAAAATATTTTTAGGAATTGTTTTCGAACAAAAGTTCTAATATATAATAAACAGGGAGTTCATCTTCAGCTGGGCTAAGTCTAAGTTGCTTCCTGGCAATGTTACTCAGTAAAATACTTGTAGATATTCGGGAACAATGTCTTAAACTGAGCTTGAGTGCTGGCGACATAGGCCTATATTGACAATCAAAGTACAGTAAATGGTAAAGTTTTTTCCGTTTATAACGAACTCATTTGGACCATTTGAACTTGTTCGTTATTTCCGGTGTTTGTTATACCCATATAACATGTTCATATAAAAAAAGAAAAAAAAACTTGGGTAGAGAAAATTAAATTGTTCCTTATATCCGGAATTTCGCTATATCCGGAGTCGGTATGTACGAAGTTTATTGTACATTAGTTTTTAAGCAATCGTAAAAACTTTAAACCGACTTGGGATTTGTTTCACATAGAGCTCTATCATTTCATAGTCTTTCTATTGAAAATATACCATAAACACCAAGGATGTTTGTTGTACAATTGCTTAGAAATTAGTGAACTTTTTACTATATTTTTATTTCCCATGTAGGTGGCCAGCCCTCAACAGTTATGACCTTTTTCGGGATATATCCCCGGTATATCCTCATTGACAGCAACATTGAAAGATTGGGTCCAGGTGAAATTGCTAGATCCATGCTAATTATATATTAGACTATTTGTTTTATGTCTTTTTTAATACTCCGGCAAGCATTTTTGGGGGTATAGCAAGGTTATTTCATCACGCCGATTTCCAATGTTTGCAGTATAAATCGCCTTTGCAACAAGTGTCATAATCTGGTTATTTTGCTATTCATGTCTTTGAGTCGTCTGCCCATTTTCATTTTGTTACGTCATAGTGTGTCTCTGTTTATGCGGTTGTTTTGCTTACGTATTATGTTAGATCATAATGTTGTTGCTATAGATGATATGTGGATTATGAATAAATTGAATTTAACTCTGTCATCGGTAACGTTCACATCTTATGCATTTATTACGTATTTCAAAGCTTGGCGTTCTATTTTTAATTCAGTCACGTGCTACGGTTTTTCTATTTTTAGTTCAGTCACGTGCTACGGTAGAAAAAGTCAGAAAATTCAACGACCCATTTAAGGCGTTCAGAGATTTCCGTAAACGAAGATGGAACCAACCATTTCAGAAGAAAAGAGGAAAGTGGAACCGCTTTTAATGAAAAAGAAGACAACTGAATTTAGTGTGATCTGTTGTTATAATTCCAACATTCAGTTTGGATGCAATTAAACTGTTTCCGGTAAAACTGTGTATTGGGTAAAAGTCGTGATTATTCAATTTCCGCTATTTTCCCACTTCATTAATATTTAAAATCTTGCGAAAGATTCATTTCCCATTGATTCACTAATATAGAGTTCTCCTTTCGCGATTTTAAAATTAGTCTGACATGCGAAAATCACCAAATTTATTATATCATCCGGTCTTTTTTCAGGTTCTCCACATAACTTCTAGTTCTCCATTTTATACTAGAGAATAAATTTGTTTAGATGTTTCTGTAATACACATAATTATTCTAATACAATGTAGGTTGTGTTAAGCACTTATTTTATCTACAACGTATGTGTTATGTCAAATTGTACATTTTATATCGTTTTTACCCCTATTACTTAAATATTCTTTATTGATACCGGAAAAATATTACCTTCTCTCAACACAAGTTTTGGAATAAAACAGTATTTACATGTATGTGAAACTTTTTAGATGGATCACATTTTATCACGTGTATTTGAAACTTTTTAGATGGATCACATTTTATCTTTTAACATTTGAAGGCGATAATACGATTTAAGTCCTTTTTAGAGAAAAGACCGTCACGGAAACTTAACCGGCTGTTATTTAACTGTCGGCTAATTTTTGACTCAAAATACTACTTGATGTGGAAAAAATTAGTGTGCTGTTTTGAATTTACTTAAAAGAGATTCCACTGACTGTAATAAATACAATATATTATGAAGTCTTTCAAAATGTTTAAATACAACCCTAAATTTTAATCGACTGATAGTTTAACCATTGGTTAAAGTTTCGAATAACCGGATCCCGTCGTAAAGTCCAGTCCGCCCTATACTCATAGAGTGAAAAGGGAACAGAAATAATGCACAGAAACATATGCATTGTGGTCATATTTCACATTAATTTTATATATGATATGGGAAAACATACAAAAAATTCAAAGTATCATGTATACATACTAGGTAAATACCAAGTGCCACAAAGAAGCCTCCAGCATTTACTTACAAAAGAGGTAGCATAGACACACAAACTCGGCAAATAATGACACAAACAAATAAAACATAAAGCAAGGAATACTATAAGACTATGTAGCAGGTTAAAAATGGATTGAAAGCGGGTATTTTAACTAATAACAATTCTTGTATAATAACGCATTTATCAAATCGTTATAAACGGCAAGGGGCCAAACCACAGGTATCTTTTTCCACACAGAGGGAACCGAAATCCAACATTTGCTTTATAATTCCACATAAAATTTTGTTACTCTTTGCAATTCTACAGTTATGGTGACAATAGATCGTTAAGGTGACAACATACCGTGAAGGTGACAAAAGACCGTGAAGGTGCAATAAACCGTTATGGTGACAATAGACTGTTATGGTGACAATAGACCATTATGGTGACAATAGACTGATATGATGACAAAAGACTGTTATAGTGACAATAGACTGTTATGATGACAAAAGACCGTTATGGTGACAATAGACTGATATGGTGACAAAAGACCGTTATGGTGACAATAGATCGTATTGGTGACAATAGACTGATATGGTGACAAAAGACCGTTATGGTGACAATAGACCGTATTGGTGACAATAGACTGTTATGGTGACAATAGACCGTTATGGTGACAGTATACCTTTAAGGTGACAATAGACCGTTATGGTGACAATAGACTGATATGGTGACAATAGACCGTTATGGTGACAATAGACCGTATTGGTGACAATAGACTGTTTTGGTGACAATAGATTGATATGGTGACAATAGACCGTATTGGTGACAATAGACCGTATTGGTGACAATAGACTGATATGGTGACAAAAGACCGTTATGGTGACAATAGACTGTTATGGTGACAATAGACCGTTATGGTGACAATAGACCGTTATGGTGACAATAGACTGTTATGGTGACTATAGACCGTATTGGTGACAATAGACTGTTATGGTGACAATAGACTATTATGGTGACAATAGACCGTTATGGTGACAATAGACCGTTATGATGACAATAGACTGTTATGATGACAATAGACCGTATTGGTGACAATAGACTGATATGGTGGCAATATACCGTATTGGTGACAAAAGACCGTTATGATGACAATAGACCGTGAATGTGACAAAAGACCGTGAAGGTGACAATAGACCGTTATGGTGACAATAGACTGTTATGATGACAAAAGACCGTATTGGTGACAATAGACTGATATGGTGACAATAGGCCGTTATGGTGACAATAGACCGTTATGGTGACAATAGACCGTTATGGTGACAATAGACTGTTATGGTAACAATTGACCGTTATGGTGACAATAGACCGTTAACGTGATAATACACCGTTATGGTGACAATAGACCGTTATGGTGACAATAGACCGTTAAGGTGATAATAGACCGTTATGGTGACAATAGACTGTTATGGTGACTATAGACCGTATTGGTGACAATAGACTGTTATGGTGACAATAGACTATTATGGTGACAATAGACCGTTATGAAGACAATAGACCGTTATGATGACAATAGACTGTTATGATGACAATAGACCGTATTGGTGACAATAGACTGATATGGTGGCAATATACCGTATTGGTGACAAAAGACCGTTATGATGACAATAGACCGTGAATGTGACAAAAGACCGTGAAGGTGACAATAGACCGTTATGGTGACAATAGACTGTTATGGTGACAATAGACTGTTATGGTGACAATAGACCGTTATGGTGAGAATAGACTGTTATGGTGACAATTGACCGTTATGATGACAAAAGACCGTATTGGTGACAATAGGCCGTTATGGTGACAATAGACTGATATGGTGACAATAGACCGTATTGGTGACAATAGACTGTTATGGTGACAATTGACCGTTAACGTGATAATACACCGTTATGGTACAATCGCATCAGTGAGGTTGTAAAGTCATCGTAGTAGACATATACAAGAACAGCCGAAACAAAACTTAAGCTCTGCAAAGGCCGGCTAGCCAGCACCTCTACTACAGCTACCAACCATATGTGCCCTACGTGTAGCCGTTACTTTTGAGCCCATATTGTCCTTATCAGCCGTTTACCAACACATCGAACACAGTCAACAACGAAACAAAAGTCATGGGCTTCATCGATTATCAATGGTCATATAATTTGCAATAGTTGAGCTATTTTATCACGTCCTCTTTCTTTTGTACATTTGCAATAATTGTGCTGTTTGATCGAGCATATTTTCAAAATGAAAAAAATAATCTTAAAGTGATATTTGACCATCGCAAATTAATTTAATACATTTACCAATGGTATAGTATCACTAAACAGCAATTACTGTGAAAACTATAGCTAAATAACATAAACGTATATACAAGTTTTCTTCCTATTGAACTTAGTTGAAAAGTAACAAAATCTTTTTTTGACTGGCCCAGTCATAAAATGATTTTCGAATGGTTCATTTTTGTTTGCATTTACTAATAAAAGAAATGGTTGAGCATAACTTATTTACTTTAAACATAGACATGAATTAATTTCCTAAACATATTCTATGTTTTAAGAACATTTCTTGACCACAATTGTTATGGTCATTTTTATCAGTATTATAGCTTTAAGTCATCACACAATTAAGTTGTGTGACAATTACCTGAAAAACAAGCAATGTTATAAACCGAAAAGTGTATCAAGGTCTGTATAATATGGAACTGCCGGCACAAATTTCCAGCTTGTGGTGCGGACGTGGAAATCCAAGATGGTGTTCAAGATGGCCGCCATAGATTACCAGTTTAACGAAAATTGTATGTCCAGATGCGGCAGTTGTATTTATTAATATAATGCAAAGTAATTTCTTACAGCATTGACCACTTCAAGGTCATTTCAATGTCAAATACAAAAATAATCTTGAAAGTAGGTAGGTTCACTCGCTTGCCAAGGTGCACGTGGGATCTCTCCTTTGACCCTAGGCAAATGGGTCAATAGCTTGACCCTGTGCAAGTTGAATCTAGATATTGCATTGCCTTTTTAAATATGATTTTCGCTTTGAAAACTACCTAGATCTACACTTACATCGAAAATATATTAGAGCATTGACTCAATTTCGAATTTCCTCCAACAAATTGAATGTTGAGCAAGGTAGATAAAATAGCATAGCTAGAGAAAATAGACTGTGTAGGTCATGTAACATGCAAACCGTGGAAACGGAATATCACTTTTTGTTAGTCTGTCCCAATTTTAGGAGCCTACGATCAAAATATTTTAAACTCTATTTTGCAGATGGCCAACCTTAAAAAAGTTTGAAAGGCTCATGTCATAAACCTCTTCAAAAGTCTTATGTAACGTTGCTCAATATGTATTTCTTGCTTTAAAGCAACGTACTGTGTAAACTACTAGACCATGTTTAGTAAAAAAATTATTTACTGTATTGTTCACGTCCATATTTCTTCATAAACGAAAATACCACTGTAATACGGTCCATATAAATATACTACTGAAATGTAACATGCTTAGTTTATGTTCAATATTAGCTCCTTTTGAAATTATGCTCTCACTTTGTACAACTATCTTTTCTTTGCTATAAATTGTGAAAATCAATTTTATGCAATAAACTATTTGAATTGAATTGATTGAAAAAATCTCGCCAGTTTGGTTTTGTATATTAACTGATTAAAAAAAATAGTTAAGTGCAATTATTTTCACTTAGTTAGCCTGCTGCAAACTTTCACCTAGTACTAGTTTATGTTGTGCAACTGTTTCACAAGTTTTACCTGGTGTGATTGGCTTCTATTATCTAATATTAATCAAGTCTCACCCATTGCCGATATACAACTAACATAATTACTCGGGGTGCAACGATTAAACGAAGATCGGATACATCCGAACTTTCATCTTCGATTCGGTTCACCGTTTTAGTTTTCGATATTTCGGTTCGGTACGTCTATGTACGACCGTTAGTGTGTGCCGCTCTATTTTTCACCAATCAGCTTGCGTCTAGATATTTTTCGCATTGTTTACCGGCAACAAAAAATGGCCGATCAGAGTGAACAACTGGCAACACTTAAGTCGCCAGTTTGGAAGCATCTCGCGTTCCCATCAAAAGAGATGGCATGGTGGACAAAACCACAACAGTTTGTAAGATATGTAGTGCATCTATGGCATACAAAACAGGCACCACAACTAATATGACGTAGCATTTAAAATGGAAACAGTGCAATGAATATCCGCGTCAATGAAAAATGTTGAGAAAACCCTACAAAAATCAGCAGGTCCAGCACGTACATGTAGTTGTATATTTCAGATGAAAAGTAAAAATGCAAGGTCCTCGGACAGACAGATTTTGGCTCCATTTTCTTTAAAAATGCGATTTGTGTTAATGTCAGTATTTCATAGGAGTAGATATATGGAACATTCTTAATATAATGTTACAAAAATATTCGAACCGAATAACCGATTACCAAGAGGGTCATATCCGAAACCGAACCGGAAGGTGCCTGTATCGTTGCAGCCCTAATAATTACAACATAAACTCAATTCCCTTGAACCCGAAATTACCGTTGAAATTATATTGCAGAGGTGCAGGTATCAACTTAATTATGTCAATCCGTAGACGATGTTATCTGAAGGATACGACCAACCTTTTCTAAGCAGTGTGAATTAACTTAAAATAATAAGAGTTAAACTGTTTATTACATAGACAATAAACTGACTGACCTTTGTTGTCAAGGTTGGAAAGAACACGATTTAAATTTAATCAAATGTACTATGTAAACGTGAGGTGATAACGCTTCTTTTTATATCATATCATCATAAACAACTCCATCATCTTAACTTTTTGTTTGAATAATTTGTTATCTACGTACCGACACAACCATCTATTACGAATTATTCGCGCTGATATTGATGTTGATTTAGTCATTCTAGTTCAGTTTGTAAATCCGTTTAAAACCATCATAATGTCAAAACTTGCAAATTAAACACTGTATCTAGCACAGGTATATCACATATGAAAATTAACAAAGTTCGTCAGGGGTGTCAGCCTCGGCGACTCAAACGAAGTCTCTGGAACAGTGTCAGAACAAACACACTTCTCCCAGCATAGGTTATATAGGAAATATATTAACATAATCCTAAGTGTTGTCAATACAAAAGAAAACATTACAATACATTTGTAATAACATTTAACCAATTTATATACATGCATTTACATTATATTTTTCATTGTCTTACGTCTCGGAAGAACTTTGACGAAAGAATATTTTGAAACGTTATTAAATATATCATAAGGGCCTTACCTTGGTTTCAAAATCTGCAGCAACTTTGTGGTCACATCAGTCATTTTCAGGGAAATAATTAGAGTCTGGGCTGAAATGGTTGAAATTCCCGTCGCCAATTTCAAATGACTGTCTTTCACTAATTTGGAGAAAATGGCGCATTGATCATGATCATCCCGATAAATGTCTGTCCAAACATTGATCATGATCCCAGTAAATGTTTTTCCGTACTTTTATCAAGCGCCCTGTAAATGTTTGTTCATTCATTGATCATGATCCCTGTAAACGTTTGTCCGTCCATTGATCAAGATACCAGTATATGTTTGTCCATACATTGATCATGATCCAAGTAAATGTTTGTCCATACATTGATCAAATACCAGTAAATGTCTGTCCATACATTGGTCATGATCTCAGTAAATGTTTGTCCATACATTGATCATGATCTCAGTAAATGTTTGTCCATACATTGGTCATGATTTCAGTAAATGTTTGTCCATACATAGTTCATGATCTCAGTAAATGTTTGTCCACACATTGGTCATGATCCCAGTAAATGTCTGTCCATACATTGGTCATGATCTCAGTAAATGTTTGTCCATACATTGGTCATGATCTCAGTAAATGTTTGTCCATACATTGATCATGATCTCAGTAAATGTTTGTCCATACATTGGTCATGGTCTCAGTAAATGTTTGTCCATACATTGGTCATGATCCCAGTAAATGTTTGTCCATACATTGGCCATGATCTCAGTAAATGTTTGTCCATATATTGGTCATGATCTCAGTAAATGTTTGTCCATACATTGGTCATGATCTCAGTAAATGTTTGTCCATACATTGGTCATGATCCAAGTAAATGTTTGTCCATACATTGATCATGATCCCAGTAAATGTTTGTCCATACATTGGTCATGATCCCAGTAAGTGTTTGTCCATACATTGGTCATGGTCCCAGTAAATGTTTGTTTATATGACTGGACTACTGCAATATACAATAAAATTCTGTAAAATTGATCTTATTCGCGATGATATAATTTTTGCTCTTTTCGTGAATTTCCCCACTTCGCTAATTCAAAAATATCGCGTGAGGTTCAATTGACATATATTTACTAATAGAAAATTGTCCTTTAGGAAATTCGAAAATCGCGTATAAGTCTGTTCACAAATTACGAAATGTTTGTCACGCTTAAATTACCCAATTTACAACAGTAAAATCTATTGTGAAAGTTGCGCAATTCGCGCATTGTTTTTCATACCAATGCGATGAATAGATATTCTTGACGCGAGATGCTTCGCCTTGCAGCGTGTCAAGGATGTATTTGTTTTCTCAAAACCACAGACATCTTGTTGTTAAGTTGCATATTATATAAAGCGATCAAGAAATACCTTATCGTCAGTTGTAAATCAGATATTGCAAGGTGACTCAGCTTAACTTCGTATAAGGTAAGACGATTATATACACAGTTTTAAAACATCTCTGGTTTACGTTAAACTTTTAAGTATTTTGAAAGAGAAATAATTACGAATTTCAAATATTCTTGTTCACTAAACAGTACACTTAAATATGTATATATTTATTATGTACATGTACATAAATAACGTTTCAATAAATAACAGAAACAATGTTCACAATAACATAGAGGATATTTATTTATTTTGAGTGGATATAGAATGTATCTAAATGAAAATTGATACACTTTTAATATTTTCAAGAGCGCGAAGCGCAAGTGAAAATATGAAAATTGTATCACTTTGAGTTGGGATACCAAACAACCAAATGTTCTTTTTATTTTCTGCCACTTTTTTAACAAAAGCAAAATGATGTATATGCACCACTGAAAAAAGTAGTTTCAGCAGACCCATATCACCCAGAATGTGGCTGATATTCCGCTGATATAAAACACTAATTAATTAGTTAGCATAAAATAAATATTTTTAGTTGAGCTATGCAAGTGTAGAGAATAGTCATTGACGCATGTACAACGTATACATTCACGTATTAAAAATTGTATACGTGTAACTATTTTCAGACGCTGTATTGTAGTCATAAGGAGCTCTTATGAGCGCAGAAATGTTGCTGTTTTTAACAATCCTGATGTTGTGTGGGACTTTGTCATCTGGGGCTCCAAAAACAACCACGAAAAAGTCAACAGTTAGCAATACAACACCAACAACTTCAAAACCTTTGGATATTCATGATTCGGCCATTTTCTTTTGCGGTAACTTGGTTTATGACGACACGTTAATAATGTTGTTCCCGCCATCTGATTCTAGTTTGTCTAACATAGGAAACGCCACACGTGCCAAATTATTTCACACACAGACTTATGATAACTTCTGTAGTCAACGGCTTGATTCTTATATCAGTTGTGTACAAGATTTCCTGATAAACTCAAGCTCTGTTGATGAATACATTCCACAATATATTGACTTAGATCAATTTGGTGCTGCTTTAAAGGACTTTTGTAATGCTTCAGTTCCGACCCAGTTCATGTGTACCAAAGAACAGGTTGAAAAACACAGCTGTCCGAAAGGAGGTATGTACGGGATAATTAATTTCGTTGCCACTGCAATAAACAACAGAATTGCTAAGGCAACATACTGTTCCGAATTGCAAGCCTCTATAAGATGTAGAGTTGACAGACAGCTTAAAAAGTGCAACAATGAGTTTGCCGACAGAATGGAGCTTGTGTATACGAAATTAACATCGAAATATTGCCTACCTGTGAGGAATTAGATATAAATATAACTGTTGTACATTATCATAAAAAGATACTAAAATATGTGTAACAAAATCTCTTCTACACAAAACTGCTTTAATATTACATTACATTAATTCTCAATTTTGTATGCTGAATGACAATTAACGTAAAAAATTTAAGACGGACATTAATATTCTTGGAAAATAAAAAATCTTGACATATTAATCAGAGACTTTAGTCAGTATTTCTCCCCTTTTCGTTCAATAAAAACAGTATTATAATTAAATACCATAGCCATCGAATGGTCATCAACATAAGACTTTGATCGCACCTGACTTGTTTGATTATTATATTATCACAATGATATCATAAACCCTGTCCGAGATAAATTTTCAAAACGGACTCGACCATCTTTAAATTTGGACAGTATCATTAACGGTTCAAAAGGGGTGATCTATGATCATTGCAAATATACTGACAAAATAGTAAACAGTGCATATTAAACTGCATGAATGTGCAAGCGGATTTTGATCTTCAATAATTGTAATGGTACATTGTACGATATTTGATTAATTATATGCCTAGCATTGATACATATATTTTTCCTGCAAAACACTTGCCGAAAAATCTGTCATCACGGATCAAGTACATGTAAAATCTGATTCAGTACCATTTTTGTCCTGTTGATCCATACAAAATTGTTGCAGATTCAAACAAGTTGTATAGCTTTCTTCTCAATCCTGGATGTTGTTTATAAATGTATTGTATTTGTTCATGCTTTGATAAACGAATAAATAATGTTTAAACTAAAATTATTGCATGTTCACGACACTATAGTGTCGCTTATAATTGGATCGTTACGTCTTCTTTATGCAATGACGTCAATTAAATGACGTTTCATACAACGCCTATTTGCGCTTTTTGGAGTTTTGTCTTATATATTATGCATAAACGTCATTTAAAACCAAGAATATTAGTGTATGTATATAACACTAGATTGGTGTTCAGTAGAACACTTGTGTCGCCCTTTTACACTTTGTCGGAACAACCAAAATGTTTACAAGACAACATGCTTTTCTGTTTAAGAACTATCTTTCCAAAGCATATGTCCTTTAAATAAAAAACAAAAACAATTGGCTGTTTCCATGTTCTACTTTTTTAGGGTCTAGCATTTCTCATAGTTACCAAAGATTTTGTGAACTTTGTTGTAGATTAAAAGCTCCCAATATATTAAGTTTTCACCTTACTTTAGCTTGAATGTTGATTGGCGACATCACGACCCTGTTGTGATAATCAATACAATTTGAAAGTTTGATGAAGAAATCTTAAGAAATGGCAAAGTTATAGCCAACGTTAAGTTTTCCTGATAAAAACTAAGTACATAAAGGTGCATAACTCTGTCAAATATGAATTTGACTTACAAAATTTAGCAGCATCACGACCCTTTTGTCATAAGCAATATAATTTGAAAGTTTAATGAAGAAATCTTAAGAATTGACAAAGTTGTAGCCAACGTTAAGTTTTGTGACGGACAGACCGACGGGCCGACGGACAAAGCGATCCCCATGTTTCGCCTTTTCTCCTAAAGGGCGACACAAAAAGGGTCAGTATCATAGTCATCTCTCGTCGCTGTACTTCGCACTCGTATGGACCAACACACGACTCGAGTAAATCCAGAAGTGTGGATAACATAACAATTTTAATAACCATATTTTACCATCAGCAGGATAAAGGTTATTCAACAGTTTTCTTTGGGATTCTTTATAGTCCCAGCCGACCGTGGGATTTCTCCACTGGTGAACTTGCCTAGACCCCAGTATGACTCCCATGCATACTGGTATCTAGCAAAATTTGAAAATCTAGAGAGTTTTGTTGTACCTGACTGTAATACCCAGTCAGTTCTGTCCGGTGGTTATGGTTGTTCAGCCAAATTGTGTAAAATACCAGTCGCCAAAAGATAGGTGTGCGAGTTTGCAGACCAGACACGTGTTGCCAGCGAACCACTTTGCCTCGTGGTTTTTTTATTTGGTGTTATATCGCAGAAGAAGAGAGAGTTTTTCCTAAAAGAATTTCAATGACTGTAGATTTACAAACGACCGTCTTACTCGAATATATAGCAGCAGACGAATAAAACAATATAAAACCTGCGATTTTGCTCGTCTTAAGTTTTTAAATTACACACTCAAAAAATAGCAAACAGATAAACAAACGGAGAAACAAGAGACGAGCCTTCAGTGAATTCCGTTTTTAAATATTATTTTTTTTTATTGCCTGTGGTGTGGACATGGCAATTAAAGATGGTATTCAAGATGACCGCCATACATTACCAATTTAATACAAAAAATATGTCCAGATGTGGCAGTTGTATTTATTAACATGATGCAAAGTAATTTCTTACAACATTTACCACTTCAAGGTCAATGTCATTTCAATGTCAAATACAAAATTAAGTGATTGAAAATTCTATATTTCCTCTCTCTGTTTTTTATTTTCAAAGATCTGTTCATAGTTTCGTTATTATGATTTATATTTAGATATCAGATCATTTTGGTATTTTGCCTGCCATACATTTGCAATAAAAATGAAAACATTTCGAGGATCCACATTTCAAAACTGAATAGGGTGCAATACGATATAGCTGGTATGAACAAACTTCACGTCTTAAACCCCGAAACTGTTTAATAAGTTTCTTCGATGCATCTGACTAAACATTTTTACGCGGTGCAAGTGTGTTCACTGTTTGATCAGAAGCACGTGGGTTAACTACTTTGACCGAAGAGAAATGGGTCCACCGATTTGACCCGTTGTAGATGTGTTCACTGGTTTGACTCGAAGCAAACAGGTTCGTTGTTTTGCAAGAAGGTTCCATAGTCTGACCTGAAGCAAATAGGTGTACTTCTAGTGGTTTGACCCGGAGTATTTTGGTCAATGCTAGTTGATCTAATGTAACTTCCGTTCTCTTGTTATACCCCAAAGTAGGTAGGTTCAGGCGCTTGCAATAGTGCACGTGTGCTCTCAACTTTGACCCTAGGCAAATGGGTCAATAGTTTGACCATAGGCAAGTGGAATTGCCAGTTTGGTTTGGTATAACTGATTAAAAAAATAGTTGGGTGCAATTGTTTTCACTTAGTTAGCCCGGTGCAACTTTTACCTTGTGGAAAAAAGCATAAATAGTTCTACTTATTTATGTGCAACTGATTTCATAAGTTTTACCAGGTGCAACTGGCTTCTTTTATTTAACTTTAATCAAGCCTCACCCCTTGCCGACATATAATTGCCACATAATTACAACTTAAGCTCAATTCCACTGAACCCGACAAATGTTACCTGAAATTCTATGAAGTATGGATGCTCTGCAATATAGATATTTTTACGAATATAGAGGTGCAGGTATCAACTTAATTATGTCAATCAGTAGATGTTACCGTTAGAACAAATGTTATCCGAAGTATACGACCAACCTTGTCTAAGCAGTGTGAATTCACTTATTTTTATAGTCATACTTTATACAATATAGAAAATAAACTGACGGACCTTTGTTGTCAAGATTTTGGAAAGGACAAGAGTTAAATTGTAGTAAATGTTATTTGTAAACGTGAGGTGATAACGCCTCTTTTTATATCATTTCATCATAAACATCTCCATCATTATAACTTTTTGTTTGAACATTTTGTAATCTATGTACCGACACAACCATCTATTTCGAAATATTCGGACCGATATTTTTGTTGATTAAGTCATTATAGTTCAATTTGTAAATCAGTTTTACAATCCTGTGATACCACCATAATGTCGAAACTGGCGAATTAAACACTGTTTCTAGCACAGCTTCAGCAATTATAATGTTTGTCCATACATTGATCAGGATCCCTGTAATTGTTTGTCCGTACATTGATCATGATCCCAGTTAATGTTTGTCCGTACATTGATCATGATCCCAATAAATGTTTGTCCGCAAATTGATCATGATCCCATTTAATTTTCGTCCGTACATTGATCATGATCCCCATAAATGTTTGTCCGTACATTGAACATGCTCCCAATAAATGTTTGTCCGTACATTGATCATGATCCCAGTAAATGTTTGTCCATACATTGATCATGATCCCAATAAATGTTTGTTCGTACATTGATCATGATCCCAGTAAATGTTTGTCCGCACATTGATCATGATCCTAATTAATGTTTGTCCATACATTGAACATGATCCTACATTGATCATGATCCCAGTAATTGTTTGTCCGTACATTGATCATGATTCCAGTTAATGTTTTCGTGAATTTAGAATTCGCGAATAAGTCTGTCTGTCCACAGATCGCAAAATTGTCGTCACGCTAAAATAACCCAATTATAGAAGTTAAATCCATTGTACAAGTTGCGCAATATGCGCATTGTTTTTTTCAAAACGTGTGTGAAGGATGTATTTTTTTCTCAAAACCACAGACATCCTGTTAAGATGCATATTATATAAAGCGATCAAGAAGCGATCAAGAAGTACCTTACCGTCTCTTGTAAATCTGCTATCGCCAGGTGAGTCAGCTTTAATACATATAAGGTAAGACGATTATATATATATACACGGTTTTAAAACATTTCTTCATTCTTTTACCGCTGGTTTACGTTACACTTTTAACTATTTTGGAAGATAAAAGATGTAAATAATGTCGAAAGTTAATAACAAAACAGAAATAAGTAAACTGTAAAATATATTAACGCTATCATGATATTTGCGCAAATTCGTAAACAGTTAAAAGGTTTGTTTTTTGTAGCTCAAAATCATTTCCACTTTACAACAGACTTAACTTAAAGCAAGAAAAAGAGCAAGATCGGTACAATAGTCGTCAAATCTCATACTGGGGTAGGGTCTTAGGTTCGCACTCGGCTATTTGTTAGTCCTACCACACTTTGTAATATAATTACGAATTTCAGATAGTCTTGTTCATTAAATAGTACGCTTATATATGTTACAGTAGATATTTATATATGTACATATATTTACGTTTCAATAAATGACAGAAAGTACGTTCACAATAACATAGAGGATATTTGTTTATTTTGAGTGATTATAGAATGTATCTAAATGAAAAGTGATACAATTTTGATATTTTCAAGAGCGCGAAATTGAGATGTCACTTTGAGTTGAAACATCAAACAAACATATTTTCTTTTATTTTCTGCAACTTTTAAAACAAAAACTAAATGATTTATATGCATCACTAAAACAAGAAATATCTTTAGAAAAGATAGTATTGTAGCTAGATTATATAGTAAAGTATTTTATAGTAGAGCCATGTCAAGTTAAATCAAAAGGCGCCAAATGTCAGAGGGTCACGGAGAAAAATTGTATACCCTGACCGGGACGCGAACCAAAGGCCCTTCACTTTCAGTGTTTGTTTTTTTTGTTTTTTTTGTCCTGAAGATAAATCTTTATAGAAACAAAAAATAGCGAAAACAAACAGCATGTTAACCATGATGCAAGAAATTCCTGGTCAAGTGACTGGAACATGTTCCGTAAACAACATTTTCTGTCAGTAGAAGCGCAAAAATACCCCACGTCACTTTCGTTTTAGCTGACACTTCAGATTGTGTAATAGAACCCTGTAATATGGATTAAAATCACATGCAATGGGTCCTTCTAACGACTGAACTTCAAACAAACGACAATCTGCCATGAAAGTGGCTCTTAAACACGGAGGAAATGGCACTATATCATAATAGGGACTACGTTTGAGTGGACAGCGGAAGAACACCGCCTATGTGTAGGTTTCATACTTATATCATACAGAATGTGACTGATAGAACACAGTATTTCATTAGTTAACATAAAATAAACATTTTAGTTGTTCTGTGCAAGTGTAAAGTACATTTATACAGTAACAATGTATACATTCATGTTATTAAAATTATATACGTATTACTTTTTTAGACGCTGTATTGTAGTCATAAAGGGCTTCCACGAACGCAGAAATGTCGCTGTTTTTAACAATCCTGATGTTATGTGGTACTTTGTCATCTGGGGCTCCAAAAACAACCACGGAAACATCAACAGTTACCAATGCAACACCAAGACCTTCCGAACCTATGGATATTTATGATTCGGCAATATTCTTTTGCGATGACTTGGTTTATAACGACTCGTTAACAATGTTGTTCCCACCATCTGATTCTAGTTTGCCTTTCATAGGGAACGCCACACGTGCCGAATTATTTCACATACAGAGTTATGCAAATTTCTGTGGTCAACGGCTTGATTCTTATATCAGTTGTGTAAAAGATTTCATGAAAGACGCAAGTTCTATTGATGAATACATCCAGGAGTATATTGACTTAGATCAATTTGGTGCTGCTTTAAAGGACTTTTGTAATGCTTCAGTTCCGACCCAGTTCATGTGTACCAAAGAACAGGTTGAAAAACACAGCTGTCCAAAAGGAGGTATATTCGGGATAGTTAATCTCGTTGCCAGTGCAATAAACAACAGAGTTGCTAAGGCAACATACTGTTCCGAATTGCAAGCCTCTATAAGATGTAGAGTTGACAGACAGCTCAAAAAGTGCGACAAGGAGTTTTCCGACAGAATGGAGCTTGTGTATACGAAATTAACATCGAAGTATTGCCGAACAGAAGAGAACAGATACAGATACTTTATTTAGTCGTATGCATATACAGGATATTGACATCAACCATATTACATATAAATAATGGCATGATACGATAGCATAGAAACAACAAAAGGTGAAAACATATCTAAACAATAGTACAGTGCAAACACACGCGAGTGTTAGTTATGTCGATTTAAGATATCTTGTCTTTTTTTAAAGTTTTTAACAAGTACATGTAGGTTGCAACTGTATACAGCAAACGTCTATTTTCCGTTTTCAATAATTCAACAAATGTAAACATACTTGGCCTCTGATTATAATACCATGGCATATATTTTGTTCTTAGGTCCTTAAAAGCATCACATTCTAGAATAAAATGTACCTCATCTTCTTGTGTAAGTTTATCACAATGTTCACACAGCTTGTTTTGCCATTCAATATTCCCGGGACGACCATATTCAATATTTAAACAATGTGAAGACAATCTAATTTTTCGATAGTACATGTCTGTGTTTATAGTTATCAAGTTTTACCAAATAAGGCGATAGCTCAAAACAGTCTTTTAGTTCCTTGAACACCATCAAACTAGGGCTATTTTCAGTGCCCCTTTCCCATTAGGTATACAATACTAGATTGGTGTTCAGTAGAATACTTGTGTCGCCCTCTTACACTTTGTCAGAATAAGCAAAATGTTTACAAGACAACATGCTTAAATACGAGTATTCAAGAAATATCTTTCCAAAGCAACTGTTCTTATAATAAAAAACAAAAACAATTCGCATTTTACATGTTTTAATTTTTGGGGTCTAGCATTTCACAAAATATCTCAAACATTTATGAACTTTGTTGTAGATTAAAAGCTACCAATCTATTAAGTTTTTTCCTTGCTTTAACAATCCACCCTTTTGTCATAAGCAATACAATTTGAAAGTTTGATGAAGAAATATTAAGAAAAGGCAAAGGTATAGCTCGTGACAAAATCTAGACGGGTGTTCAGAAGAACACTTGTGTCGCCCTCTTACACTTTGTCAGAATAACCAATTATTTCGTGACAAAATTTATGTACAAAAAGAGGAATAACTCTGTCAAATATAAAACCGACTTAACTAAATTTGACGGCATCACGACCCTTTTGTTATAAGCAATCATTGAAGGTGAGAAAACTAAGAAATGGCAAAGTTATAGCCAACGTTAAGTTTTCGTGGAAAAAAGTACAAAAAGGGGAATAACTCTATCAATATAACCTCGACCTACACAATTTGGCGGCATCACGACTCTTTTGCCATAAGAAATACGTTTGAATAAAGTTTGATGAACAAATCTTAAGAATTAAGATTTTGTGACGGACTGACCGACGGGCCGACGGACAAAGCGATCCCTATGTATCGCTTTTTCCCCAAAAGGGCGACACAAAAAGGATCAATATCATAGTAATCTCACAATTTTAACCATATTTTACCATCAGCTGAATAAAGATATTCAACAGTTTCATGGCTTTCTTTTTTTTGAGGTTGTTTATAGTCCGGCCGACCGTGGGATTTCTCCCCTGGTTAACTTACCTAGACCCCAGTACGACTCCCATGCATACTGGTACCTAGCACAATTTGAAAATCTAGAGTTTTGTTGTACCTGACTGCAAGTCAGTTTTGTCAGAAGGTTATGATAAGAAAATAAGATAAGAAATTTATTTATAATAGTGACATGTGATTTTCGCAGTTATATATACACACAATCATATAAATACAATAAACATACAGAAATGCAAGTTGATCAACTTAATAAATAGACGCATACTATTGATGGAGTCTATTTCTATATTAAGGTACTACAAAAGTATAATACAAAAGTCCATTGTTATCCTATGAAATTAAGTAAACGAGACGTAAAGTTGGCTACGTCTATACAAGTACGCCTTTACCAAATCTTTAGCTGTTTCTCTAATATGGTAATGTAGCATGATATTCTTTTTCTGAAAAGAGTTATATTGATCAAATGTATCGTCTCTTAGAATATTGCCAATTGATTGAGGTCTAATAGCGTTATACTTCGGATACTCGACCAGAAAGTGTAACTCGTTTTTTATAGCATTCTTATCACAGAATCTACAAAGTCTGTCACTGGGTGCTTCACCAATATTCCGTCCTATTTCAATACGTAACGGGAGTATGTCGCTTCTGAACTCCGCAATCATGGAACGTTCGTATTTGCATAGATTTAACATTACATAGTTTTCAGTAGCACATTCGTGTTTAAACAGTTCGTGTAAGTCCGTAATTTCGGTGTATTCTCCATATTCACACGCCACTGCTCGCTAAAATATTGATTCTTCCGTGACCGGGCCAGTTCCAAGTCAACCATATATTTATGGTTGTAATTGTTGGATAGATCAAGGGTATATACGACGACTTTAATGTCACTGCTCCAATTATTTGAATATTTACTATAGTCATGCTCGAAGGTCATTTTTGTGATCCTGTCATTATCCATCTTAATTAACCTGTTCCAATAACGTAACATACTCAACCATCGTCTATATCTAGCAGGGAGCCAGCCGACATAACCTGAAATAGGTGCATACCTATGAACTTCTAATAGTGCGATGTTGTACATTATCAATTTGTTGGTAATGCTTAAATCCCCATACAGTTGAGCAATAGTCTAAATAGGTATCACACACATGTGAATAAGTATTTCGTTCGATCTGAAGCAGAAGTCCTTTATATTGTAAATTTTATTGATGATGCTACCCTAAGGCTCTACCTGCACCTTAACGTATAGCGTCACAACTATTTAGTTATGATTATTTAGCCAAATTGTGTAAAATACCAGAAGCCAAAAGATAGGTGTGTGAGCTTGCACACCAGACACACGCTGCCTGCGAACCACTTTGCTTCGTGGTTTCTTTATTTGGTGTTACATTGCAGAAGAAGAGAAAATTTTTGTAAAAGAATTCAATGACTGTAGATTTACAAACGACGTCTTGACTCGAATATATAGCAGCAGACGAATAAAACAATATAAAACCTGCGATTTTGCTCGTCTTAAGTTTTTAAATTACACACTCAAAAAATAGCAAACAGATAAACAAAAAAGAGACAAGATAAGCCTTCAGTGAATTCTGTTGTTAAATAGTGTTTATTGCCTGTGGTGCGGACATGGCAATCCACGATGACGTTCAAGATGGCCGCCATCAATTACCAATTTTAAATTAATAAAATTTTTATGTCCAGATGTGGCAGTAATATTGATTTATACAATGTATAATGTAAAGCAATTTCTTACAACATTGACCACTTCAAGGTCAAGGTCATTTCAATGTCAAATACAAAACCTAGAAAAGATCTGTTCATAATTTCATTATTTTTCATTTATATTTACAATATCAGATAACTTATATATTTTGCCAGCCATACATTTGCAATAAAATGCAATTATTTTAGTAATCGAAATAAAGAACAAATAAATCCCGTGCAACGTTCTCAGCATTTATTTTGTGACATATATACACAACATGATCACTTAACCTTTATGTATAAAGCGACTCAGTATTATACATGAAGCATATTCATAGTATTTTGTAATACAAAAACACAGGAAATGTAAAAGGTTGGATCGAATTGGCCGCTCGAGATCTGACAGGGGTATTCGACCGAAAGGAGAACAGACGATACATACACTAATTTTCCAAAATCCCATTTGTTTTAATCCCAGTCGCATATAGAATCACAGACAGTATCCTACAAACGCAACGCAAACGCAAAACTCAGTGTTCAACGGTCCAAATTACCGCCAATAACCGTCGCATTGAAGATTCCATTCATCGTTGGCTATCCCCAACGTCTGAATAGAACCACAATCCGAGCCATTGTACGGCAAGCTATACACTGCAACGCAATATAGGAATAGCCAAGTACTAAGGGCAAAACCAAAAACCGCAATACTTATGTCCCCGAAATCCTGAGGACAAACTGTAGGATACATCTCCCAGTCAATGTACTGATCATAGGTCGGCCTACCCTGACGGGAGCCCCGTCACGAGAAGTGAGACCTCAATCAGTGTTCAAGTTTTGTAAGCGGAAGAAATGCCACGCCTGATCACCTCTCGGTCGATAGAATTTCATGGCCACAATAAATTTCTTAATTTATACCCCAAATTCTTATCGAACGATTTTCAAATTTTTTACGAGAGAATCTCTGACGAAGTCGAGATAAAATTCTAAGCCGACTTCATTTAAATGAACCCCGTCAGGTCGATAGAAGGGGTTTTAGCGTCAATATCTGGTCTAATAACATCACTTTTGCCCGATGAAGTTACCAAGCTGCGACCGATTCTATTTACGCTTCTGCTCTATAGCTACCCATCCGCCTGACGCCCGTGTCCATATCTGCCTCTGTAATATGTCTATCAATATTATCAAAGTTTGAGGAAAAGCTTCACGTAGGTAAGTAATCTCCTGTCGGATAATATCCTTACGGTCTATGATTGACATATTTACTAAATCGTTTCCTCCTAAATTAATAAGAATAACAGAAGGAGGTGACGAGAACAGCACCTGAGACTCTACAGAATGACGGAATGACTTCCAACGCAGGCCTCGAACACCCCACCATGCTAATGATATGTCCCTCAAGTGGAGATTCGGCTTGCCTGTGTCCTTCGCACGTTTGCCGGCCCAAAAAGGAATTGAGTCGCCCAGGACCCAAACATCTAAATGTAAACACACTTATTACTTAAAGCGTCATATGAAAGGGAGCTCTATCGGCGACCACGTTTATTGACATTTAATAACGGACATACAGTCTATAGGACTCGGACGTCCACCTACCAAGTTTCATTATTACGGATGACGAATAACCTTTAGCTGCAAGATCTGTAGCTCTACCGATTCTAAAACTATGAGATTTGAAACGTGAATCGGAAAGACCGGCTCCACTGATACACTTTGTTAAAATGGCCGAAAACTGAGATCTAGAAACAGGTGTGCCATTTTCATGGCAATATAGTGGACCTTGTACATTAGGCCTGATTGACAAATATTCAGTTAATGCACGGACTGGACACAATTCACTTATTTCTCTAGGTATTTTTAAAAGGCATGGCGGCCCTCTCTGGTTCGTTTTGAAACGCCGAAGCTGAAATGACTGCATACTTATTGTGGCATATAAATGACAAATCGGTTAAGAGTAAAACATTTTCTACATGTAAAACAGATGGGGTCACGAGTTCGCTGACTCTGAACAGACCGAAATATGCCAATGTGAACAATGAAGCAAATAATTTAGCCTCGTAAACATTATAGCAAACGCTAGTAAAGGGATTTACACACAGCTGTCAAAACGTGCATAGTCAGTGGGCCCGGTTATCACGGGTAGAATGGCTTCTACGACAACCTTCTAACAATTTGTTTATAATGAAAACATGTGTTATATCCTGAAAACCGTACAATTTATGGAAATAATTCACTCCTGCGACATGCGTTGTAAAAGTCTTAGGTGATTGTCCCTTTTCAAAACAAAATGTCATAAAAAGAATAACATGTTGATTTGGTATAGGCCATTGTTTTGGCAAATTGTATAACCGCCTAAAATTTTCAAATACGCTGACACTAGTTTTGTATGTCAACTGCGAGTTTAAAGCCACTCCTGACTGTAACAGTTGTCCAGCTTTAGACTGAAGACGTTCCAAAAGGAATTCTGGGACCTGATAGGGGTTTTGTCCGCTTCCGGGGCCAGTTCTCTTGAATTGTGCCAACTGAAACCGAGACAAAGCATCGCAAATATCATTGTGCCGTCCAGGAACGTGATTAGCTTTTAACAGAATGTTGAGTTTCAGACAACGTAGCGTTAACAGTCTGACTAGACACATCACTGCCTCCGATTTCGAAGATAATTTGTTCAAAATATGTACTACCGCCATATTATCACAGTTGAATCTAATTTTTTATTTATCAGTTCCCCGCCCCAGACGAATAATGCAACTAATATAGGGAAAAGCTCTAGAACAGTGATATCGGATGTAAGACCCAACTCATGCCATAACGTTGGCCATCTTGCGTGGCACCAATGACCTTGAAAATAAATGCCAAAACCCAGATTTTCGCCCCCCGGCACTGTCGGAGAACAATTGGACGTCCTCGTTTGTGACCCAAAATCGGTCGTGAAAGACTGAAATGCAATTGTACTTTTCTAGAAATGTTAACCACATAGCCAAATCTAACCGAATTTCCTCTTAAGTCTTACATTAGGGTTTAGTCAGCCCACAAATTGAATTAATGAGGCGACGTATAAAAGGCCTACCTACCACGATCGCGCGACAGCAGAAGTTCAGCGAGCCTATCAAAGACTGCATTTTTTTCAAAGTAGTTTTTTGACGAGACAAAATTTCATTAATTTTGTTAACAACTTTCTGTATTTTCATACTTGGAATTCTAACAAGCATTTGGTCCGAATCTAGCTCAAGCCCAAGAAATATCAAACATTCCGTTGGGCCTTCTGTCTTGTCTACCGCTAAGGGCACGCCCAATTCCGACATTGTATCCCTAAATATATCAAGTGCTTTGAAGCAAGATTCTTCTGTTTTGTCCCCGCCTAAAAAATCGTCCAGATAATGTATTAATTTTCCGGACTTCAGCTTTAACTTGAAACAAAATTCTAGAAATCTAGCAAACCTTTCAAACGTTATGCAACTTATAGATGCGCCGAATGGTAGAGCTTTGTCAAAATAAAATTTGTTATTGAAGCAAAATCCGAGCAGTTCAAAATCTGAAGGTGAAATGGGAATTAAACGATAAGCACTTTTGATATCGGACTTAAGAAGTTTACAGTGCCGCCCTAATTCTTGTATCATTTTCACTGCTTCATCAAAGCTGGTATACTGTACCGTGCACAAAACTGGGTCAATATAGTCATTGATCGATTCGCCTGGCGGGTATGACAAATGATGTATCATCCTGTATTCCCCAGGGTTTTCTTTTCAACTAGGCCAATGGGGGACACAATTTAATTCGGCAATGGGCGTTCGATAAAAGGGCCAGCTACTCTGCCTTCTTCTATTTCTTTTTTTTATTTGATTTTTTATTATTTCCGGGTTTAACAAGGTAGAACGGAGGTTCTTTGAATCACGGGGGGATCGAGGCCCTGAATATTGAATGGGGAAACCGTTTCTAAATCCATTATATAAAAAACTTAGCCTCAATTTGTGATAAAATTGTAAATAATATTCCAAAGCTGGCAGTTTGACAGGGGATTTTGCAAGCTTGACAATATCTAAATTTGAAGGCTCGTTTTGTGTAGCTCCCTGCCTGGGCTTACTTTCTGGACTACCCTGACGTAACCTCGACCTCTGAATGGGGGTCGAAAGTTTGAGCCTCGAAAATGTTCTTTGAAAGGGTGGCCTTTGACCTGTTGGAGGATTACTGATAAAAGTAGGCGTAGGGCAACTGAACTCTGGATGAGGTCCATAACACTTCGTGCAGACGTGAGGAAACCTGCAGTTGGGCCACGTACACCTACCATTATTAAAGACTAAGCACGAGTACCTAGATCTCACAGCTGGCTGAGTATCAGAAGCATGTTTAACCTGCATACAACGCCACCAAAGGTCATTATTAATATGTGACCATGATATGGGTGAAATGGCCTGGCGTAACCGGAATTGGTCGTCATACGTTCTCCATGCTAACCCCCCTTGACGTATAGCACACTCCCGTATATTATACATGTAATGCAAAATTTCGTACATCTTATCGGAGTGGTTAGACAGATAAACAGAGGCGTAAATAATGAAGGCGTTGGTCCACTTTTCAATGCCAGTTATTTGGTCTTTGCACTCCCTTTGAGAGGACACGATAAGCCCTCAGAACTTAGCCTGAACACGCCACCTTTACAGAATTCGGACAGTTCCACCGCCCCTTTCAGTAACAGAGCCAAATTGATATATTCGCCCTTACATATTTGTTTTTAATGCCGCAGGAACAATGAGCGGCTAAATCATCGTCGCTAGACGCAAAATATGCGTCGAACCGCGTTGCTTGCTACATGGGTCACAGAACCCGTTACCGACGGACCATTTAACGTTGTTTGTTGGGTAGAACAATTTACGTTTTGATTCGCGCCACACCCCACAGACGGACAATTATACCCTGAAACCTTGTCGTTTTGAGAATTATTTAAAATGTGTTCAAAGTCAATTAAATTTGACCTACCGGCATTTGAGTCTAATAGCCTTTCGTCCACCATATCGTCCAGCTCGTCGGCAGTGCGCTTCCGGCCTCTCACCCTGGCTGCCTGGCCCCAACCTCCTGATTTTCGTCGTGCTGAGCCGGGTCACCCTGCTCAACGTTGGCTTGGCGAATTTCTTCGCGACGGTTCTGAAGGGGTTGATCCCCCGCCCTGTCGTCGCCCTGTTCATTTACTCGGCGATTCCTCTCCCTGGGAGGAGCTGGAGTGTCTCGTGGTAATCTCCGTCTCTCGTCGCCCTGTACATTTTCTCGGCGATTCCTCTCTCTTCCCTGCCTTGGAGGAGCTAAGTTCTCCTGTTCAACGTTTACTCTCCTAGCATTTCTCAAAACCCGTTGAACTGCCGGTTGCCGCCTACGGCGACCGCGCCCACGAGGCATGTTACAAGTAGTTGATGTAGTAGTGCCTTACTAGTTTTTTGTGTATACTCGGCGTGTCGATACTTGACTGAGAAGATTGCACGGGGATCTGTCTGTTTATATAGTGGCAGTTGGACCGTTCAACTAACTTAATCCCGGGCTAATATACAATCGCAGTGGTAAAACCGGGAAACAGCACGGTGTAAGTAAAGTAACAATAAAATCCGAGGGTAACCGCTTGCCAAGCAACGGACTATAGTACGACAATACATACATTAACCGATAAACAATTATTTCTCCTTAAATAAATTCAATTATTTTCATGCGGAAAATAATTTCTATTATTTCGAGGATCCACATTTCAAAACTGAATAGGATGCAATACGATATCATTGGTATGACCAAACTTCTCGCCTTAAACCCCGAAACTATATATTTTCTTCGAAGCAACTGACTAAATATTTTTACGCGGTGCAAGTGTGTTCACTGTTTGATCAGAAGCACGTGGGTGAACTACTTTGACCGCAGACAAATGTATTCACTGGTTTGACCCGTAGTAAATGGGTTCGTTGTTTTGCAAGTGGGTTCCATAGTTTGGCCCGTAGCAAATAGGTGTTCTTCTGGTGGTTTGACCGGGGGTATTTTGCTCCATGATAATTTGATCATATGTAAGTTCCGTTCTCTTGTTTTAGCCAAAGCAAGCGGGTTCACTGGCTTGCAAATGTGCACGTAGGCTCTCTACTTTGACCCTAGGCAAATAGGTCAATAGCTTGACTATATGCAAGTGGAGTAGCCAGTTATAACTGTTTTTTTTTTTATTTGGTGCAATTATTTTCATTTAGTTAGCCCGGTGCAAGTTTTACCTTGTGGAAAAAAAAACATAAAAAGTACTAGTTTATTTTGTGCAACTGATTTCACAAGTTTAACCTGGTGCAACTGGCTTCTATTATTTAACATTAATCAAGTCTCACCCCTTTCCGACATATAATTGCCACATAATTACAACTTAAGCTCAACTTCACTGAACCCGAAAAATGTTACCTTTGAAATTCTATGAAGTATGGACGCTATGCAACATAACAATGTAAACATATTTTATGAATATAGAGGTGTATATGTCAATCCGTAGATGTTACCGTCAGAACAAATACTATCCGAAGTATACGACCAACCTTTTCTAAGCAGTGTGAATTAACTTATTTTTAGAGTTAAACTGTTTACTACATAGACAATAAACTTACTGACCTTTGTTGTCAAGAAAGAACAATAATCAAATTGTAGTAAATGTAATAAGTAAACGTGGGGTGTTAACGCTTCTTTTTATATTAAATTATCATAAACATCTCCATCATCTTAACTTTTTGCTTGAACATTTTGTAATCTATGTACCGACACAACCATCTATTACGAAATATTCGCACCGATAACATTGTTGATTTAGTCATTCTAGTTCAATTTGTAAATCTCTTTTACAATCCTTTTAATACCACCATAATGTTGAAACTGGCGAATTGTTTCTAGTACAGCTTCAGCAAATATAAAACAAACACAGTTCTTCAGGGGTGTCAGCCTCGACGACTCAAATGAAGTTTCTGGAACAGTGTCAGAATAGACACACTGAACCAAGCATAGGTTATGTAAGAAATATATTAACATAATGCTACATTTTGTCAAAACAACAGAAAACATAACAATACATTTGTTATAACATTTAACCAATTTATATACATGTATTTACATTTATTTTCCATTTGTCACATGGATATTTGGAATACATTGATCATGATGCAAGTAAGTGTTTGTCCGTACATTGATCATGATTCCAGTAAATGTTTGTTCGTACATTGATCATGATCCCAGTAAATGTTTGTCCGTACATTGGTCATGATCCCAGTAAATGATTGTCCGTACATTGATCATGATCCCAGTAAGTGATAGTCCGCACATTGATCATGATCCTAGTAAATGTTTGTTCGTACATTGATCATGATCCCAGTACATACTATTGCAATACAGTAACATACTGTTAATTTGATGATTTAATTTTCGCTCCTTTCGCGAAATTCCCAGAAATTCTCGGTCATTCAAAAATCTTTTGAAATATTCATTTCACATAGATTTACTAATTGAGAATTGTCCTTTCGTGAATTTAGAAATCGCGGAAATGTCTCTCCATAAATGGCAAAACTTTTGTCACGCTTAATTAACCGATTTACAGTAGTAAAATTAATTGTGCAAGTTGCGCAATATGCGCATTGTTTTTCAAAAAATTACGATGAATAAATCTTCTTGACGCGAGGTGCTTCCCCTAGCAGCGTATCAAGGATGTTTTTGTTTTCTCAAAACCACATACATCCTGTTAAGATGCATATAATATAAAGCGATCAAGAATACCTTATCGTCAGTTGTAAATCAGCTATAGCAGGGGGAATCCCCTTTAATTGATATAAGGTAAGATGATTATATATATATATATCATATATACCTATATATCAATATAAAGCGGATTCACCTTGCTATAGCTGATTTACAACTGACGATTTAAAACATTTCTTCATTCTTCAAACGCTGGTTTACGTTACACTTTTAACAATTTTGGAAGAGAAAAGATGTAAATAATGTCGAAAGTTAAGAACAAAACTGAAATAAGTAAACTGTAAAATATATTAACGCTATCACGTTTATTGTGCCACTTTGAAAACTGTTAAAAGGTTTGTTTTTATAGTTCAAAATCATTTTCACTTTACAACAGAATTAACTAAATGCAAGAAAAAAAAGCATGATCGGTACAATGGTCGTCAAGTCTCATACCGGGGTAGTGTCTTAGGTTCGCACTTGTTAGTCCTACCATACTTTCTAGTACAATTATGAATTTCAAATATTCTTGTTCATGAAACAGTACGTTAATATATGTAGAAATTTATATATGTACATATCAATAACGTTTCAAAAGTTATCAGAAACAACATACTTGTTTATTTTGAGTGGATATAGAATGTACCAAGCGAAAAGCTAACTTGTTAACCCATCAGATTAAATCAATCACATTTTTGAGGCCCGGCTGTGGGGTTGCCAAATTGCTATATTTTATTGTCCAACTGTACCATGTTTCAGATAGTTTCAATAGATTTGCTGACTTGTGATGTTAGCTTTTAAATTATGTTAACTGTATCAATCATTCGACACATTAATGAAGTATCAAGATGAAAGGTTTACTTGTGATATTTTTTGCTGGGCCTCAGAAATATTGCACTTGTACAGTCTGTCACTTTCAACTTTTCCCCCGACAATGTAAGCATGCTTTCAGTGACAGACAAAATAAATAGTGAGTTGTTTGGTCAAATAGTTACATTAAACTGTTGTTGTTGCACTTTGTGAATGGAAATCAAGTGTCTGTTTGATCAACACCATATGATTGTAAATATTAAAGAAATATTCATGCGTTTAAACGTCAAGTGTCCGGTTTGATGGTCGTCCGGGTTTGGTGTACAGTACAATTTTAATAATTTCAAGAGCGCGAAGCGCAAGTGAAAATATGAAAATGTATCACTCTGAGTTGAGATATAAAACAATCAAAGTTTCTTTTTTATTTTCTGCGACTTTTAAAACAAAAGCTACATGATGTATATGCGCCATTGAAAAAAGTAGTTCCGGCAGACCGATATATCACTCATAATGTGACTGATGTGATATCTATATCACCATATATTTCAATGATAGAACATTTTTTATTAGTTAACATAAAATAAACAATTTTATTTGTTCTGTGCAAGTGTAAAGTTCAGTCATTGATACATTAACATGGTATACATTCATGTATTAAAATTTTTATACGTGTAACATTTTTCAGACGCTGTATTGCAGTTATAAAGGGCTTCCACGAACGCAGAAATGTTGCTGTTTTTAACAATCCTGATGTTGTGTGGGACTTTGTCATCTGGGGCTCCAAAAACATCCACTGAAACTTCCGAACCTATGGATATTCATGAGTCGGCCATTTTCTTTTGCGGGAACTTGGTTTACAACGACTCGTTAACAATGTTGTTCCCGCCATCTGATTCCAGTTTGCCTAACATAGTGAACGCCACACGTGCCGAATTATTTCACACACAGAGTTATGCAAATTTCTGTGGTCCACGGCTTGATTCCTATATCAGTTGTGTAAAATATTTCCTGATAAACCCAAGTTCTATTGATGAACATATTTCAGAGTATATCGACTTAGATAAATTTAATGCTGCTTTAAAGGATTTTTGTAATTCTTCAGTTCCGACCCAATTCATGTGTACCAAAGAGCAGGTTGAAAAACACAGCTGTCCGAAAGGAGGTATGTACGGGATAATGAATCTCGTTGCCAGTGCAATAAACAACAGAATTTCAAAGGCAACGTACTGTTCCGAATTGCATGCCTCTATAAGATGTAGAGTTGACAGACAGCTTAAAAAGTGCAACAAGGAGGTTGCCGACAGAATGGAGCTTGTGTATACGAAATTAACATCGAAATATTGCCTACCTGTGAGGAATTAGATATAAATATAACTGTTGTACATTAGCATAAAAGTTACCAAAATACATGTATGTGTAACAAAATCTCTTCTACACAAAACTGCTTTAATATTACATTACATTAATTCTCAATTTTGTATGCTGTATGAAAATTAACGTTAAAAGATTTAAGACAGACATTAATATTCTTGGAAAATAAAAAATTTAACATATTATTAGAGACTTTAGTCAGTATTTCTCCCCTTTTCGTTCAATAAAAACAGTATTATAATTAAATACTATAGCCATCGAATGGTCATCAACATAAGACTTTGATCGCACCTGACTTGTTTGATTATTATATTATCACAATGATATCATAAACCCTGTCCGAGTTTAATTTTCAAAACGGACTCGACCATCTTTAAATTGGACAGTATCATTAACGGTTCAAAAGGGGATGATCTATGTTCATTGCAAATGTACTGACAAAATAGTAAACAGTGCATATCAGACTGCATGAATGTACAAGCGGATTTTGATCTCCACTAATTGCAAAGGTACATTGTACGATATTTGATTATTAATATGCCTAGCATTGATACATATATTTTTCCTGCAAAACACTTGCCGAAAAATCTGTCATCACGGATCAAGTACATGTAAAAATCTGACTCAGTACCATTTTTGTCCTGTTGATCCATACAAAATTGTTGCAGATTCAAATAAGCTGTATAGCTTTCTTCTCCATCCTGGATGCTGTTATAAATGTATTGTATTTGTTCATGCTTTGGTTAACTAATAAATAATGTTTAAACTAAAATTATTGCATGTTCACGACACTATAGTGTCGCTTATAATTGGATCGTAACGTCTTCTTTATGCAATGACGTCAATTAAATGACGTCTCATACAACGCCTATATGCGTTAATTTGATTTTTTCTGCTTTTTCATGCATAAACGTCATTTAAAATCAAGAATATTAGTGTTGGTATATCTTACACTTTGTCACAATTATCAAATTGTTTACAAGACAACATGCTAATTATTCCAAAGCAACTGTTCTTATAATAAAATAAAAAAAACAATTGACTTTTTCCATGTTACTGTTTGGGTTTAGCATTTCACAAAGTTACCTAAAAATGTGTGAACTTTGTTGTTAATTGCCAACCTGTTTGATGATATAATGTTAAAAATGGCAATGTTATAGCCAACGTTAAGTTTTCGCGACAAAAACTAAGTACAAAAAGAGGTTTTCTCGGTCAAATATGATCTTGACTTACACAATTTGGCGGCATCAAGACACTTTTGTCATAAGCAATACAATTTTCATGAAGAAATTCTTAAGAAATGACAAAGTTATAGCTAACGTTAAGTTTTTGTGACGGACGGGCCGATGGACAAAGCGAGCATAATATCAGAGTAATCTCTCGTCGCCGTGCTTCGCACTCGTTAGGCCAACACGCGACCCGAGTAAATCTAGGATTGTGGATCACATTACAATTTTAATAACCATATTCTACCATCAGCAGGATAAATGTTATTCAACAGTCTCATTACATGTACTTTCTTTTCGTTGAGGTTGTTTATAGTCCCGACCGTGGGACTTCCATGCATACTGATACCTAGCAACATTTGAAAATCTAGAGAGTTTTGTTGTACCTGACTGCAATACCCAGTCACTTTTGTCCGAAGATTATGATTATTTAGCAAAATTGAGTAAAATACCAGCAGCTAAAAGATAGCTGTACGTGCTTGCAGACCAGAAGCGCGTTGCCAGCGAACAACTTTGCCTCGTGTATTTTTATTTGGTATTATATCGCAGAAGAAGATAGAGTTAATTTTGTAAAAGAATTTCAATGACTGTAGATTTACAAGTGACCGTCTTGACTCGAATATATAGCAGCAGACACATAAAACAATACAAAACCTGAGAAGATGAACAAAGAAATAAGAGACAAGATAAGCCTTCAGTGAATTCTGTTGTTGAATATTGTTTATTGCATCTGGTTCGGACATGGCAATCAAAGATGGCGTTCAAGATGGCCGACATTAATTACCAATTTAATAATTTTTTTATGTTCAGATGTGGCAGTTGTATTATTTAATGCAAAGTAATTTCTTATAACATTGACTACTTCAAGGCCAATGTCATTTCAATGTTAAATACAAAAATGCTTGAAAATTCTATTTTTCCTCTGTCTTTTTCTTATTTTCAAAGATCTGTTCATAGTTTTATTAATTGTCATTTATATTTACAATATCAGATAATGCTGTTATTTTGCTAGCCATACATTTGCCATAAAATGAAATAATTTCGAGGATCTACATTTCAAAATTGAACAGGAATGCTTACGATATAATTGGTATGACCAAACTTCTCGCCTTCAACTCCGAAAATATATTTTCTTCGATGCAACTGACTAAACAGTTTACGCGGTGCAAGTTTGTTCACTGTTTGATCAGAAGCACGTGGGTGAACTTCTTTGACCACAGACAAATGGTTTCACTGATTTGACCCGTTGTAAATGTGTTCACTGGTTTGACCCGAAGCAAAAGGGTTCGTTGTTTTGCAAGTGGGTTCCATAGTTTGGTCCGTAGCAAATAGGTGTTCTTCTGGTAGTTTGACCCAGAGGACTTTGCTCCAAGATAATTTGATCAGATGTAAGTTCCGTTCTCTTGTTTAAGACAAAGCAAGCAGGTTCACTGGCTTGCCTATGTGCACATGGGTTCTCTACTTTGACCCTAGGCAAATGGGTCAATAGTTTGACTCTATGCAAGTGGAATTGCCAGTATGGTTTGGAATAACTGGGTTTTTTATTTGGTGCAATTGTTTTCATTTAGTTAGCCCGATGCAACTTTTACCTTGTGGAAAAAAGCATAAATAGTACTAATTTATTTTGTGCATGATTTCACAAGTATAACCTGGTGAAACTGGCTTCTATTATCTAACTTAAATCAAGTCTCACCCCTTTCCGACATATAATTGCCACATAATTACAACTTCAGCTCAACTCCACTGAACCCGAAAAATGTTACCTTTGAAATTCTATGAAGTATTGACGCTCTGCAACATAAACATATTTTATGAATATAGAGGTGTATATGTCAATCCGTAGATGTTACCGTCAGAACAAATACTGTCTGAAGTATACGACCAACCTTTTCTAAGCAGTGTGAATTAACTTATTTTTAGAGTTAAACTGTTTAACTTACTGACCTTTGTTGTCAAGATGTAGGAAAAAACAATATTTAAATTGTAGTAAATGTATTATGTAAACGTGAGGTGCTAACGCTTCTTTTTATATTAAATTATCATAAACATCTCCATCATCTTAACTTTTTGTTTGAATAATTTGTTATCTACGTACCGACACAACCATCTATTACGAAATATTCGCACCGATATTATTGTTGATTTAGTCATTCTAGTTCAATTTGTTAATCTCTTTAACAATCCTTTTAATACCACCATAATGTCGAAACTGGCGAATTGTTTCAAGCACAACTTCAGCAAATATGAAACAAACACAGTTCTTTAGTGGTGTCAGGCACGACGACTGAAATGCAATTTCTTGAACAGTGTCAAAATAGACACACTGAACCAAGCATAGATTATGTACGAAATATATTAACATAATCCTACATTTTGTCAATACAACAGAAAACATTACAATACATTTGTTATAACTTTAAACCAATTTATATACATGTATTTACATTCAATTTCCATTGTCTTACGTTTGCAAAAGAACTTTGACACATGAATATTTTGAATACATTGATCATGATGCAAGTAAGAGTTTGTCCGTACATTGATCATGATCCCAGTAAATGTTTGTTCGTAAATTGATCATGATCCCAGTAAATGTTTGTCCGTACATTGGTCATGATCCCAGTAAATGATTGTCCGTACATTGGTCATGATCCCAGTAAATGATTGTCCGTACATTGGTCATGATCCCAGTAAATGTTTGTACGTACATTGGTCATGATCCCAGTAAATGATTGTCCGTACATTGATCATGATCCCAGTAAGTGTTAGTCCGTACATTGGTCATGATCCAAGTAAATGATTGTTCGTACATTGATCATGATCCCAGTAAATGTTTCACCGTACATTGATCATGATCCCAGTAAATGTTTCACCGTACATTGATCATGATCCCAGTACATACTTTTGCAATACAGTAACTTGCAATACAGTAACATACTGTTAATTCGATGATTTAGTTTTCGCTTCTTTCGCGAAATTTCCAGAAATTCTCGGTCATTCAAAAATCTTTTGAAATATTCATTTCGCATAGATTTACTAATTGAGAATTGTCCTTTCGTGAATTTAGAAATCGTGAATACGTCTGTCTATTGGAAGTTTGTCACGCTTAATTAACCGATTTACAGTAGTAAAATTAATTGTGCAAGTTGCGCAATATGCGCATTGTTTTTCAAAAAATTACGATGAATAAATCTTCTTGACGCGAGGTGCTTCGCTTTGCAGCGTATCAAGGATGTTTTTGTTTTCGCAAAACCACATACATCCTGTTAAGATGCATATAATATAAAGCGATCAAGAAATACCTTATCGTCAGTTGTAAATCAGCTATAGCAAGGTGAATCCGCTTTAATTGATATAAGGTAAGATGATTATATATATACATAGTACACGGTTTTAAAAAATTTCTTCATTCTTTTAACGCTGGTTTACGTTACACTTTTAACAATTTTGGAAGAGAAAAGATGTAAATAATGTCGAAAGTTAAGAATAAAACTGAAATAAGTAAACTGTAAAATATATTAACGCTATCACGTTTATTGTGCCACTTTGAAAACTGTTAAAAGGTTTGTTTTTATAGTTCAAAATCATTTTCACTTTACAACAGAATTAACTAAATGCAAGAAAAAAAAGCATGATCGGTACAATGGTCGTCAAATCTCATACCGGGGTAGTGTCTTAGGTTCGCACTTGTTAGTCCTACCACACTTTCTAGTACAATTATGAATTTCAAATATTCTTGTTGATTAAACAGTACGCTAATGTAGATATTTATATATGTACATATCAATAACGTTTCAAAAGTTAACAGTAACAACATAAAGGATATTTGTTTATTTTGAGTGGATATAGAATGTACCTAAATGAAAAGTGATACAATTTTAATAATTTCAAGAGCGCGAAGCGATATAAAACAATCAAATTTTCTTTTTATTTTCTGCGACTTTTAAAACAAAAGCTACATGGTGTTATATGCACCATTGAAAAAAGAAGTTCCGGCAGACCGATATATCACTCATAATGTGACTGATGTGATATCTATATCACCATATATTTCGCTGATAGAACATTCTTATTAGTTAACATAAAATAAACAGTTTTAGTTGTTCTGTGCAAGTGTAAAGTACAGTCATTGATACATTAACATGGTATACATTCATGTATTAAAAATTGTATACGTGTAACATTTTTCAGACGCTGTACTGCAGTAATAAAGAGCTTCCACGATCGCAGAAATGTTGCTGTTTTTAACAATACTGCTGTTGTGTGGGACTTTGTCAACTGGGGCTCCAAAAACATCCACCGAAACATCAACAGGTAGCAAAACAACACCAACAACTTCCGAACCTATGGATATTCATGAATCGGCCATTTTCTTTTGCGGGAACTTGGTTTACAACGACTCGTTAACAATGTTGTTCCCGCCATCTGATTCCAGTTTGCCTAACATAGTGAACGCCACACGTGCCGAATTATTTCACACACAGAGTTATGCAAATTTCTGTGGTCCACGGCTTGATTCCTATATCAGTTGTGTAAAATATTTCCTGATAAACCCAAGTTCTATTGATGAACACATTTCAGAGTATATCGACTTAGATAAATTTAATGCTGCTTTAAAGGATTTTTGTAATTCTTCAGTTCCGACCCAATTCATGTGTACCAAAGAACAGGTTGAAAAACACAGCTGTCCGAAAGGAGGTATGTACGGGATAATGAATCTCGTTGCCAGTGCAATAAACAATAGAGTTTCAAAGGCAACGTACTGTTCCGAATTGCAAACGTCGATAAGATGCAGAACTGACAGACAGCTAAAAAAGTGTGACAAGGACTATGCCGACAGAATGGAGCTTGTGTATACGAAATTAACATCGAAGTATTGCCAACCTGTGAGCAATCAGACTAGAATATCTGTTGTACATTAGCATAAAAGATAACAAAATATATACATGTATGTAACAAAATCTCGTCTACACAAGACTGTTGAATGCTTTGATGTTTCGTTTAAACGTATTTGAGATAGATTGTTTATTTTTACTACAGTTTTCCATCGTGTATTAATTTTTTACAGTAAACAAGTATTCCAAATGAGTTATAGAAAACATTCTAATGCAATACCTTAGTCATCTCTCGTCGTGGTCGAATTACTCGAGCAAATCCAGCCCGCTGGATCACATTACTATATAAATACATGTAACCATTTTTTACGACCAGCAGGTTTGATATTATTCAACAATTTAATGACTGTTGATTTACAAATGCCCGTCTGGACTCGAACATACGACAACAATACGAACAGAACAGTATAAAACTTGTGACTTCTTACATTACAATATCAAAAAATAACGAACAGACAAACAATCAAACAAATGAAAAAACAATCGACCCATAAAATAGGCCTTTCGTAAATTATGTTTTAGAAAAGCTTTAATTGGCGAGAAATATTTGGTTTTGTTCAGAGTTCATCTACTGCGACCGATTGTTACGTACTGGTTAATTGCTCCCACACTCGCACAAAACTGGGCACTTATAGCCAACGAGTAAACTATTTGACCTGAATTTGGTATACGGCTTATACAGAACATTCACATAAAAATATAAGTAAATGGTCAATAAACAAATTTTGTCAAAGTTATTCCTTCTAGGTTTTTCTGTTCTAGGTTTTCCCTCCAGTGTTTATTTTAGCCCCTTCACATAATAATGATAAAGATGAAGATAATAAAATGTATGTATTACTTTGCATTATAATATATGTGGTTTCAGAAACACAAGATTTCAGTTTGGTCTTAAAATGTTATTTTCTACGCATTTTCAAACCGTATTAAATACGGTATAATAACGAATGTCCCATTTTAGCTAGTTCACACAATCTTAGGCTGATGCTACTTTAGTGTTTCAAATGCAGGTTGTGTCGGTGTATTCTAGCACGAAATGTTTATTTGCCACATATACTTTCGGGTGACATTAATGCTTGCCAGGTCTTGTACATTAGAGCCGGATTCATATTTGTCTTTGAAATGCGTTCCATTTTGGCAAATTCACACGGGTCAGGTGTTTCGTCCTTCCAGTAGGAATGTCCAATCATGCTTTCAAGCCTTGCCCCTAGGATTTTACCAGCAATAATACCCGTGATTAACACATCTTCTATGTGCATGTAAGGTAAATGCTCAGCAATTTCAAGAATTTTTGGAATCAAGTTACCTGTGAGGGTGTATGAAGTTCCTTGGGCATAAGGCGGGTATCTTTTAAGCGGATACTCCTCATCGCTTACACCCCACTTCCCAGTCCTCAACACCCTGATACCTAAAGATGTGGAATGAATAAATCCAAAAACAGCTCCTTTTTCAGACACCCAATATGTCTTCAATTCTCGTAACAGTAACTTTATATTAACAAAAACATCTTCATCTGCCTTCAGTACGTACTTCACACCTTTGCAAAAAATGTCTGCCCACTTAAAACCATACAAGATCTTAAACGTTAGGTTATAATAAGAGTCCGTGAAGTCTGTCTGAACTATATCACCGTATTTTTCCTGTTCGTGTCTTACATTTCCTTCAACAGTTTGATTTGGGCTTCTTCCGAGAAGAAATGCAAATTTTATGGGATGCTCGATTCCATGATTTTGTAAGTGTGGTGATGTATTATACACAATTGACCCGTATGTTGACCTAATTGCTCTACGGATGTTCTCATTTGCCGGAATGGAAGGAACTAAAACTATCATCTCTGGAACTACTTCAGAACATAGCATTTTGCTATCTATAAGGAACTTCGAATCCAAAACAATTAGTTTCCTTTCCGATATATTGTAGTATCTCTTTACTTTTGCGATTTCCTCTGAAATGGGGGGAAATGGTTCATCAATATCTATGGTTTTGTCTAACACATGCGCTCTTCTGCGTTCAAGTTTATATATCAATTCGTCTTTTCGTCTTTCAAACTGTTCTCTTTTTTCTAGTTCCATTACGAGCTGAAAGTTGTATTTCTTAACTCGTTTTAGCTCATTAACTGCTACTGAATTTCTAGCCGATGTGGCAACGTTCTGTTTCCTAACAACTGAACGTAAACCGCCTACATAACAACTTCCCATAATGTATACTTCAGTGTTAAGATAACAGATATAAGGCAGAATCATGAATATACAGGCAAGCACAGAGAGTACTACTATGGTAAATCGTACACGCAATTTTGTCATATTTTTTAAATCTTTTTATGAATTAGCTACACGTAGTCTTTTATAGAAAAAACGCAATTTTTACTATTCTACACTGTGATAAATGCGTACATACACTAAGAACCAACAAACCTGTATACAATGCACAATGACTGCACTATCAGCGTACAAATGAATTATGTTAACCTCTCGACCATGAACATTTTACTGTAGCACTATTCTTTCTAGATACATGTCCTCAATTTGATCTGTTTCTTCTATTTCAATGGCAGTCGTCTTGTTGAAATATATATGAAAAGTAATTGATTGAGTAACTACCACTCATTTTCATTGCGAATCACATCAGCACTTTATTGTAAATTACTTCAAAATCCACTTACTTTCGATAAACCCATTTTGTAATAAACCAGTCATTTCAGTCATTGTTTTCATATATTTATACTAATTAACGACGTTTATGGCACAGAGAAAAAACACCGAATATTTGCTTTTTTCTGATTTTATACTTGAGGAAACGCAAAGCAGAGTGAATTGCCTACTTCAAGAATCTATAATCCCAGTCCAAAAGTCACAGACATGAAACAATTCAGCGGTATTAATTTGATCGTGATTGCATTATCAAATTCATAAAACAATAATATATCGATTATACAACCGCTTGTTAATTAGACAAAAAAATCTAAATTACAATCACAGATAAGATAATATCTAATTGATCGATCTACACTGATTATTGTATTAAGCATTTATATAAGAGCAGTTGAACTATATACATTGTATACCGTCTGTTGTTTAACGTAACGTCTGAGACTTTAGCTGAAATAATCATATAAATATCATAAGGTATAGTCTAACGTGGACCGTGGGACCCATTTAAGGACACACTTTTGTATATTTTACTCATTTTAAAAGCAGTCAGCCAGAAAGGAAGTTAGATCTTACCCAAATAAACCCGAAACAAAAGCCCCGAATAGCAGGAAAATCCACTGTTATACTTTCGCACAAAACCTGCAAGCTGACCCCAAATTATAGCAAGTTAATCCATTTATTTTCTTGTTAGCCTAGTAGAGTTAACCCCCTATATCGCATGCTAACTCATATCACAGCATTAGGCCTATCATGCGTATCGTATCTAAGAGTTTTATCGTTAGTACCGGTTTCCCACATGACCAACGCCACCAGAAGAGGTTAGTTATATTAGGTTTCGTAGGATAGTGTAAGATACATAGCGTCCCTATTCCAGAGACAGCCCTGGTTTTTTAACATGCCAGGTTTATAGCACTCGCGGCACACATGGGACATCGGTTTATGTTTCATCCGAAAGACTGTTAGTAATCTAAGTTGGTCAGCCCCGGGAATCGAACTCGCTTCCTCGAGATTACAAGTCTCGTGCTTTACCGATTGAGCTAACCGGGCTAACTATCCTATCATGCTTTGTTTGTTTGTTTATGTGCTTTTTGGGTCCATCATCTTCGTTCGAGTTTTAAATCGGTGCGACTCGGCATGTTCTCCTATTCATGCCCCTAGCAAATGAAATTTCGAGTCGGAAGTAGGAGACAATTTACCTGACTGAAATTTCCAGTCAGTATAAGCCAGTTTTCCTAATGAGATACCTAATGAGCAGTCAGCGAAATAGTGTCCTGGTGGTAGTGGTTTACTCAAGCCCTTACCGCCGCATCACGCGCAAGGCATTCCTGTTGTCTCTCTGCCGGAATGTACGATGGACCCGCCAACGGATGTGACAAGCACTGGGAGGTCGTACATTCTTGCACGGTTCCGCATACCGGGTTCACAAGGAGGCTCGAATTACCACAAAACACCCCCTCTCTACGGAGAACCTTTAACCGGCACTGTTTGAGAGACAGGCTAGACCCACATTCAATCTAGATGACTGTGCGTCCGCCCATACCAGGAACCCAGCCTGAGCCAGTTTTTACAGTCAAAACTAGTCGTCTGCAAACACCAACCCAAACCAGTATCCTAGTGAATGTAGGCAGACACCCACCGTCAAAACAGGTCGACCGTAAGCATCTACCTAGACTAGAGCAGCTCCACATGTGATGCGACTCTGTAGCTTAAGCTGGAGTCAGGGGAACCAGCCCCAGCCCGAAAGGCTTGCTAGAGCACATGTCGCCAACAGCTCATTTGCCTTATCCCCAGTTCCACTGGCAAAGATAGAATTTAGAGTCCGAAAGTAAAAACCTGACAAGGGCTTGTCTGCAACGCAAACGAAGGAAGAAGTCCTATACAGGACTCTTGTGCCTTCCCCCCAGCACAGTCACTGTAAGGAAGGTCTCCTAAAGCTGCCGTCCTGTCGTTGAAGTTTAAAGATGGTCCACTGCCACCCGGCACACGTCACCGGCACGCACTGAGGATTCTGTTGTACTTCGTCTCACTGGTGGTGTCTTCACCTCATCGTGCGATAAACAAACGGCCCTTTTCAGGGCCACCCCTCGTCGTTAGCCAGGACCCCGGCAGCTACAAGACCTAAGTCAAGTATCCGTCGAAACCCAGTGCCTGCTCTGCGACGTGCACGCCACGAGGGGCTGAGAGCAGCGACTGCTATCCTATCATGTTTTTTTATTTGATTTGAAGCAAATTTCATTAAGGTTCGTCCATGACAGCATGTATATGAGCTTGTTTTCTTGTATCATATCATGCAAGAAGACTTATTACCGGGGGGGAGGTGGGTTTGGGGAGGGTTTTATTATCCTTCCACCAAATTTCTAGACGTTTGATTGTGCCTAGTTGAAAAATGACATTTATGAATCATCAAATTGTATTAAGTGATTAAAACTAAATGCAATACACATGACTTGCCTAATTCACGGACAATTTAAGATTATTTAATAACTTGGGCAAAACGCGTAGACAAGCACTTATCATTAATAGACCCCTGGACTCATTTAAGCCAAAAAAACAAGATTGTTCGAAGATATTTGCTATCTAATAGATAATAGAATACTCTGTGAGACCAGTTAAAACCCATTATGAAAATACAACAGTAGGCTATATTATACTTCAAAACAGGATTCATTAGATTAAGATCCCTGTTCAAATGGATATTTTTTTGTTTTGATGTAAAAGAAGATCGACAAAATCTGACTGCATAAAATTAAACTTGACAGGATAATTAATCAATGAAATCTATCTTTCCGCCAATCGTCTTTTTATTCTTCAAGAATTGCAGCCGACCAATCCATTTTAAACAGTTCAGGCAGGAGGGGAAGTATACCGCTTCGGGAGTGACTGTGGCCTAAGTCATTTGCCGTGTAAATCATATTGACACGTTTACCTCCATAAAGACTCTTGTTCAGGATCGGAGGTAACATGTTTAAATGGTTTTGTTTACAATTCATTTCCGGGTATTACAAACCAGTGTAAAATTCACTAAAATAATTAATGTTGCCAGAAAAGAGGTTTTTTTACACAATAACAAAGGAAGTTCATGAGCCAGATTATGCTAATCAATAACTATAATATTCAGGGTTCATAAAAAAAGTCAGCTGCAATAGGAACGGACCTGAAGAACAGAATCAATTTTACCGGAAAAATGAGATACCGGAACGAGAGTTTATGAAGTACAGTTTCGAAAGCAAAAATAATGTACCTGTTGCACAGAGTATTTTAGAATATAGGTGGTTTCAGCAGATGAGTTCGAGAAGTGGTACTTTAGTTGTAACGATTCCAACCCATACAGGTATTAACTTTTTCATACCAAAGTGCATTTAAACCTAGCTAAAAAATTTTGACCTGTTCTTGAGAAATACTGAGCGTATTTTTGTGTATATGCAAATAGCTCCATTTCCAGTGTCAAATATAGTCAATCAATAATAAAGACATCAGAAAATGCAGTACCCATTTTATTTGATATCATACAAGGTCAATAAGCAATAACATATTAACATAATTTGGACTAGCAGTGTCAAGTAAGCATTGTACGTCAAGTAATTGTATTAGCCACAATATTTATCGACTGCCAGAGCCCACCACATGTTTACAAACATGCGCGGCGTCTTTGATACCTTACATAGAATCGTCTTGTACCTTTTATTAAGGGCAGCCAAATTTCATAGACGTATACGCCAAAGCCCTTGTCACATCTATTAGTTAGGCTAAGAACTACTGGCAACCAGACAAGGTTTATTGGTCTAACTGTAACACTGGTACCCTGTAATCCTAGTAACAGAAATCATCCATGCTTTGCAAATTTTGGTCAGTTCATAACCATTAGAAAAAAATGGATAAAAAGGACTTCATACCATTCATTAGATTAAGATCCAAGTACATATAGATATTTTTTTTTGCTGCATGTAAAGGTGATCGATAAAATCTTAATTTATAAATGTAAAGTACTATGAAAGTATCTTCAGAACGAGGCTCAAAATTTTCCGACCATCTTTTTAAGGCAGTTCGGCAAGGGGAGTACTCACTGACTCTGGCCTAAGTCTTGTTAGACAGACTAAATACTCTTGGGGCAAATTAAGGGTACAAGTACCGGGTTTAGGTTTTCACTTTATTGCCAGTTATTTTATTTGCCAAAACTTATTGCAGGGTCTAAATCACATCAATGGAGACCTAATATACACATTGGAGGCGGAGTTGAGCAGCTTCTTAAAATAAACCTTTGCACGAGAAAAAGTTACCAGATGGAAAGAAGTTACCCATACATGCCTTGCTTATGCAAGTGCATACCTAGCAAACGACCTGTTCTTGATAACGCGCACTTGTTGTTAGATATTGCTTAAATAAAGAAGGGGGAAATGCATTTTTGATTGACACAATGGACTGCGTATCTTTTTTTAAACGATACTTCTTGTCATACATATCTATTTACGTATCTGGACAATAGTTGGTATATACTAGGTGTCCATTGTGTTAAAAATCATATGCTTGAATTTTGTAGTTAGAATTTGGTCGTAATTTTGTCAAACTATATATAATATTTTTATTTCCATTGGTGACAAAATCTCTTATAAATGTCAATACGAAAGTTTCCTAGAATTTTCACACTTGGCTGGATTGAAACTGGAATTTGAATAAGATAATCGGCAAATCAGCGCATCTTACACAAGGTCAGGCCAAATATAAAAAACATGTCATTATAAAGTTTTTTGCAATGCCAGAACTAGCAGGTCAAATGTCAAATCACGGAGCTGAAGGGGAACTGTTTTAACAAGGGTCTTTAACAATTTGTATCATGGCTACTGCATATTTGTATAGGAAAACACTGTACTGTATTTGTGATAATTTGCATTGTGTAAGAAGGGGGAAGCATTTTGATGACCGGATGCTCTATCTTAAAGATAGTGCTTGTCTACATGATCTATCTGCAATATCTGAGAACACTTTTATATTCATTGTTTTAAATCTATTTGAAAAACAAAATGTTTTCATTCCAAGGTGACAATCATATTCACAAATTGCCAACAAAGAAAATGTAACTAAGCTTTGTAAAATTGAAACTATTTAATACTTAAATGATTACAGAAAGAAGAAAAATAGAAACCTGGGAAAAATTTATGGAAATACATAATTAACATGAACTTTTTGATCAAGCAACTCGATTCATTTCAAAATTGAGACAGAAATGGATGTTATAAAAATTAAGCAAATTTCGCCAATTTGTGAACCAAAGCATGTGTGTAGGAAAATCGAAAGCTCCAAACCATTAAGGACCGTGTTCACATGGAAAATAAAGTGAATTATTTTGTTAATAAAAATTAGTGTTTAATTCTTTTATTTATCTTTGTCCTGAATTCGTCTTAAAAAAGGAAAATTCCAAGCATTGTGAAGCATGTTTGTTTACTACTTGAAAGTTCTTACCAGTTAGTGCGATTCCATCATCAGATCTCAAAAATATCATCTTGGAATGTTCATTGTAATGTTAACATGTTTATCGATCTTATTTTATTGTCGGCTTTTTTTTAAGGGAAATTGACAAAGGTATGAAAGGATGATAAAATATTCGTGTGCACCCAATTTGTAATATTTTCCTATTCAATGAGATGGAAATTGATGCCGTGTCAATTCTTAAAATAGTAAGGTTTCATTAATGGGGCTGATCCAAAACTTTAAAGCCGCATCTAATAAAAATCAAATATAAAGATCTGTCATGTAAAGTTTTGGAATCCAGAACTAGCGTCAAACTGTCAAATCAGTGCTGAAGGGGAACTTTTTTAACAAGGGTCTTTAACAATACATAGATTTATAGTTGTTGTCTGTTAAATGACTTGTTTGTATTAATGTAAGCATGGTAAGTAACAAAAGCAAATAACTATTGTTTTACTTCTTCGTATATAAATACAAAATCCTATCTATCTTTCAGTCGTTTAATGGCCTTGAAAAGAATGGGAATCGTTGACAATTATGAGGTAAGCTTGTTTATTTGTAACTGAACACTGGGCCTCCCCAGTGCTTCAATAATTGTCATCATTTTTTGGTCAAACAACCTATTTTAGGGCATCTAAGAGAAATTTGGGTGGACAGGATGGATATGGTTGAACTTTTGCAGCCAATTTTAGATTTATTTTGCCACTCTGCAGAATTTTAATGAAACTGACATTTGAGAGTAACAGGTTTATTATGCTATGAAAAAAGTGGTTAAACTAGCTCAATGACATTAAAGTTTTGTATTCTAAATAAAACAGCTGAAACCAGATAAATAAGTCAGTGTAATGATCAGTCATGCTTGTAATGATATATCATTGTTATATTATGTGAACGTGACTTAGATCAGCATTAGACAGCACATTTGTAAGTCTCTAAGTATTGTTACATATACCAGTACACATGTATCTTCAGAAAATACGTGATTTTACAGTGGCAATTGTTGGAGTTGGTGGAGTTGGAAGTGTGGCTGCAGAAATGTTGACCAGATGCGGTATAGGAAAGGTATGAATGTAATAATTTTAATGATATTAAAACTTCAGTTTGCTGAATGACCAACACGTGATGGGATCATGTTGATTTAAAGGGCCCTTCTATACTATTTTGATTGCAAACAAGTTCTTACTACTAAAATTTATTGCTCTAGAGGATATCCAGATGGAATCAAACTTAAGAAGAGGGAGACACACAATTAAGTTTCTTGTCTAAGGGCACTACCACCTTGTGCTTTGGTGGGAATCAAACCCTGCGGCCACTGCTATACTTCAGGTAGCTGCGAAGAATAAAGTGGAAGATTAGTGAAATACTTCGATAAATCTTGTAGTATTTATAAATTTGTTGGGGGTCCTTGTCCTTATATTATGTTTAAAAATTGGAGATGTTTTAGCTCAAGTTGAGCTATTGTGATCGCCCAATGTCTATCGTCTATCTGTCGTCTGTCCACACTTAACATTGGTCGGAATGTTTGTCTCAATTATCTGTAGGCCAAGTTTAAAACTGGGTCACATGGAGTTAAAAACTAGGTCATCAGGTCAAATCAATGGAAATCCTTGTTAGTTGTTAACACTCTAAGAGCAGCATTTGATACTCAGTGTGCATGAAAATTAGTCACAATATTCGTCTTGATTATTTATGGGTCAAATTTGAATCTGGGTACATGGGGTCAAAATCTATGTCTCTTGGTTAAATCATAGAAAAACCTTGTTTACACTCTAAATTTCACAATTTAAACATAAACTTCTTCAAAGTTAGTCAGAATGTTTGTCTTGATGAGCTCTATGTCAAGATCGAAACTTGGTCGTGTAGGATTTAAAACTAGGTCACAAGATCAAATCATAGAAAACCCTTATGAACACTCTAGAGGTCACATTTAGTACCCAGTTATCATGAAAATTAGTCAGACCGTTTGTCTCAATTAACTCAAGGTCAGTTTCCAAACTAGGTCATGTCATTGTGGGATCAAAAATTAGGCCACCAGGTCAAATAACAGAAACTCTTTCGAACACTTTAGAATCCACATTTTACACCATATCATCTTGAAAATTGGTCAGAATGTTGGGGTCAAAAACTAGGAAACCAGGTCAAATGGTAGAAAAACCTTGTGAACACTCTTAAAAGCTACATTATGCATGTGATTATCCTTATATAAACTGTTTAACCATTCCATGCTTCTTTGTTTACTTTTTAATATTTGCTAGTTTTGCAAGTTACATGTAGCATGGTGCCTTCTTCAACAGCAGAAACTTGATTATATGTTTTCTATTTTACAGTTGTTACTATTTGACTATGATAAAGTAGAGCTTGCCAACATGAACCGTTTGTTTTATCAGCCGCATCAGGCGGGACTCAGCAAAGTAGAAGCTGCAAAAAGGACCCTGAAGTAAGTTGATGAATGTTTATATTTGAGTCCGGCTGTGTAAAACCTGCCTTAAGCATTCTGCTTTGCCTGCAGCATGGATCCAGATCAACCTGCACATCCGTACAGCTTTGTACTGATTTTGTGTGTGTCAGATTTCATGTTATGACTCTTTTTTTACTTTCAAATGGCTCATTTTATGTATAGGCAATTTTTCCGTCTGGAAATGATTAGCAATAGTTCTGCTTTTGGCGGGGGATGTATAATTTGATTTACATATATCTATTCTTGGTTGTGAAACACGTTTTTACAACTTAGATCAATCACTCTCGACACACGCTCAAAATGAAATTAACATGGAAGGGAGAGGAAGGCAACATGGAATTATTGTTGTGTCTTGCCAAAGGACACTTCCGCCATGTCACTGATGGGGATTGAACCAGGGACCTTGGATGAACACACTACTACCAGGCAGCAAAATGGGCATATTTTCTAACAGTTTTGACAGATCCATTCATTGCCCAAAGGAGTATATTTGTGTACTCACTACAGAAATTTGACTGAATAGCAGATCATGATAGGCAGGCGCGTAGCCAGGCATACGCCCCCCACACCCCCCTTACAGAAAACTGGGAGTACTTTGATCGTGTCCCTAGCTACGCCCCTGATAGGGTTGCACATATATGAATGCTGATCATGATAGTCTGCACAGATTACAATTTCTGTATTTGTAACAATATACTATGTACATATAACAATTTATGCACAGATTACAACTTTAGAAATACTTGCAGTCAATAAGGTAAGGTTGAATATTCAGAGGCATACAAGCTAGGCAACATCAAGTTTTCGCTCTAAAAAGTAATACTCGTATTTATCTTTGCAGAGAGATTAACCCTGACGTAGAGTTTGAAGTCTACAACTATAATATTACTACAATGGATAATTTCAGTCATTTTGTTGAAAGAATCACGTAAGTCATACTCAACTTCTGCCTTTTTCTTTAGTTCAAACATATTTATTTTTCACTGATTTTAGGTGTATATTTATTTGACTCGATATATAAACTAAGCTTAACCCTTGTATCAATGCACTAAAGTGAATTTGTACAACTCTCAATTTTGGCAGTACAATTTATTTTGAGAAAGGGTGTTTACTGGGAATGTAGTGATTGAATAGCTAGCAGTTAGAGGTCATTAGACAACAATGCTTGAGACAGGTGAACACTAGCACAGCTTTAACTGTATCCGTTATGTTTTTCAGTAAAGGAGGTAAACAGGAAGACTCTCCATTAGATCTAGTATTAAGTTGTGTGGACAATTTTGAGGCCAGGATGGCAATCAATACAGTGAGTTCTTTTGTCGCTGGCCAAATTTTGGCATTTTTGGTAACAGCTCAGTATTTAACAGAGTACTGGTCAAATTTTGGCATTTTTGGTAACAGCTCAGTATGTAACAGAGTACTGGTCAAATTTTGGCATTTTAGGTTACTCTTAACAGAGTGCATGCAAAGCTGTGTTAATTCATGCTTGTTAACTTATAATGTAAGAAAGTTGTCAATTTCTTACAGAGGACAGAAGTCTAGTTCTGGTTTTTCCCATGAGCGGTGGTTAGGAAAACTGCCTGCTAGTGCATAACTAAAACTTTTGAAAGGGACATTGGATCTCTGGCTTCCAGATTGTTAAAACAGTTTTTTTGTTATTTCCAGGCATGCAATGAGGTGGGCCAGACGTGGATAGAGTCAGGAGTGAGTGAAAATGCAGTGTCTGGTCACATACAGTTTATTATACCCGGAGAGACAGCGTGCTTTGCGGTAAGTGTCATTTTTAGATCGACTTTTCGAAGAAAAGAGGAGCTATCCTACTCGCCCCGGCGTCAGCGTTGGTGTCACACCTTGGTTAAGTTTTTCGTACCACCCCACTTTATTTCAAAAGTATTAGAGGTATGGCTTTGAAATTTACCATACTTGTTTACCATCATAACCTCCATCTTCAGACAAGAGTACATAACTCTGTCAAGGTTTTTGACAGAATTATGGCCCTTTTTTGACCTGCAAAGTGTATTGAGCTTGGTTAAGTTTTTCGTACTACCTCACTTTATTTCAAAACCATTGGAGGTAGTGCTTTGAAACTAACCATACTTGTTTACCATCATGACCTACATCAACAGACAAGAGTACATAACTCTGTCAAGGTTTTTGACAGAATTATGCCTCTTTTTTACTTAGAAAATACATTGAATATGGGTAAAATCCACTTATTGCCTTAACCCTTTGAGATATTCCTTTGAAACTTTGAATGCTCGTTAAAATCATTACCCCCATCTGTAGGCAAGAGAAGGTAACTCTGTCAGTGATTTCTTTTTAAATCTTGGCTAAGTTTTTCGTACCAGTCCACTTTTTGACTAAACTGTTTGAGATATTAATTTGAAAGTTGGAATACTTGTAAACCATCATGATCCCAAAACATGGGCAGGAGAAGGTAATTCTGTCAAGGATTTTATTTGAATTATGGCCCTTTTTGACTTAGAAACTCAGTTAAAATTTTCATTCTTGTCCACTTGTTGACTTAACCATTTGAGATATTACTTTGAAAGTTGGAGTAGTTATGTACCATCATGAAACCATATGTAAGCAAGAGAAGATAACTCTGTGAAAGTGTTTCTTGATTTGTACTTAGAAATTCCTAGTTAAAGTCTTGTGTGCTGTCAAAGTTTTGTTTTATAGGCAAGCACTAAAAAGTCAAGCACACTGTCCTACTAACAGCTCTTGTTAAGGTGCTATTACCCTCCAAAGTGATATTGCCCTCAAGTGATACTACCTCCAAAGTGATAATGTCCTCCAAAGTGATATTACCTTCCAAAGTGATATTACCCTCCAAAGTGATATGACCCCTTGCAGTGACTGTCACAATTTTAAGGAAGATATTTAGTACTGATTTATAACGATTGAAAACATTAATAGTACCAAAGCTATGACAAGATAGAAAATCAAACAGAAAATTAAAAGCGACCAATCAGATGATACAGCCTGAAGCTGGACAGGGACAAAATAGTTGTAACATTTGTAACCATACAACTACTGTGTAGTGCTTAATAAAGCTCAGGGTCATATTTGTTTAAGACATGTTTTACTCACATTATAGTAAAAACTATCTAATGACAAAATTATTGCAATATTTTAGTGTGCCCCACCACTAGTTGTAGCCACAAAGACAGATGAGAAGACATTGAAGAGGGAAGGTGTTTGCGCTGCCAGTCTTCCAACAACCATGGCCGTTGTGGCAGGATTTCTCATCCAAAATACTCTCAAGTGAGTTTTTAGCTCGACTTTTGGAAGAATAAGGTGGCTGTTGCACTCGACCCGGTGTCGGCGTCGGCATTGGTTAAAGTCCAATATCTTCTTTATTTCTAAGATATTCATTTGAAACTTGCTGTTCTTGCTCGTAGTGACAATGTACATTAGTGTTGCATAACTCTACCTGCAGTATTTCAAGAGTTATGCCCCTTTTTAACTTAGAACTCTAACCTATTCGTAGACATAAAATGTGTTTTATTGATAAGCCTTTGAATAGTCGAGCATGTTGTCATAAGATAACTCTTGTTTGTACAGTACAACCCTTTTAGTGATTTTTCAAGACTGTTGAAGTTTCGATACCCTCAGAAAGTAGGTGAGAGGCCAAAAGATAACAGTGTACAAAGTTCCAAAATTGACAAGATTTTTATATCAGATATTGGCATGCCCTAATAAGCAATTTATGTTTCCTTAGACAGTTTTGCTTTTTGCTTTCCTTCCACTGACATGTATGAATGAAAACTTGTACAAACTTATAAAAACTTTTTTATTATTATTATTTCCAGGTATTTATTAGGTTTTGGTGATGTTACACATTACCTTGGATATAATGCTTTACAAGATTTTTTCCCCACCATGTCTATGAAGCCCAATGACAACTGTGACGACAGGCACTGCCAGAGACAACAAGTCGAGTATAAGGTATGTGTTCTCACCTTGAACAGATCACTGTCTTCTGATTGGATAACAGATCTCTGTCTTCTGATTGGATAACACATCTCTGTCTTCTGATTGGATAACAGATCTCTGTCTTCTGATTGGATATCAGATCTCTGTCTTCTGTTTGGATAACAGATCTCTGTCTTCTGATTGGATAACAGATCTCTGTTTTCTGATTGGATAATGGTGAGCTTAGTTTAAAGGCCAGTGATCCTTGATGTTCTTATTACTTGCAGCTTTAATATTTACCAAAAAATAATATTTTACTAGTGAAATTGAATGGTACTAATTTTGTATAAAAAAAGTCTTATCTTTGACATGTATATGTTATCAATACAGCACAGTATTTTGTTCAATGATATTGCAAAAGATGAGGAACACTTTCGTTCAACATCCTATGTGAAGCAACAACTTAAATACAAAAGAAAAACGTTTATCAACATTGTTTTAAAATAAGTAGAACACAGTTCTTTTATTTCACAGCCAACTAACCACCTTTGTCTTGGTTAAAAAATATTTAAAAACAAGTATGTCAATTCAAACAATGAACAAGTTTTCAAGGAATTAATACCAATGAGCAATTCTAATTGCAGAAAAGAGAGGCAGAGAAACCCAAAGTTGTCGTTGAGGAAGCCAAAGAAGAGGAGGTTGTGCATGAAGACAATCCATTTGGTAAGTTACATATAAATGTACAATAACTGAGGTTCCTTTCTCAAATTTGTATTAAGTTACATGCAGGGCATTTTTTCCAAGTTTGAAGAAGGCACATGGGGCCATCAATTTAGGGAAAAATTAGCATGATAATTGTTTAAAGGGGAAGCTAAAATCCTGGTGTTAAGTCCCCTTTTGGGGAAAACTGCATGATTCTAAGAAATTAAAGTTGGAGGGTGGGGGTGTGGGGGGGAACGCCATATACTGGCCCCTGATATGTAAGGTAACAATGCTGCAACATGTAAACTAGGTTTTTACCTACCTTAATTTTCACAAAAATGTGTAGTATCGTACTTTATTTTCTACAAGTAAATTTTTCATATACTGTGATCTACTTCTGTTTTATAAATAGATAAGTTTGCTCTTATAAAGATACATCTCAAAGCCATGATACAATATTAAATGTAAGAAGAGTAAGTGTTTTTAGTACGGTTTTAAAAGTTGAATATGAAAATTTAACTTGAAATTTCTGTCGAGTTAATACAGCTTTTATCTCGATGATTTTGTGCCACAGAGATCATTACTGTAACAGAGTTCCTAGTTTTAACCAATTTGAATAATTTTATGTTATTTGTTTGTGCAGAAATAGAACTAGTATCTGAAACGACGTCTGAAGAAATAACGGCATCAGAGGGAGCTCAACCTCAGCTGGCTGAGGGGTTAAAGGTCGCTTATACTGTACCAGCACCAGAGCAGGTGAGTTCTATAAATATTAACATGATTACCAACACCAGAGCAGGTGATATCTATAAATAGTAACATGATTAATGAACCAGCAGCAGAGCAGGTGAGTTCTATAAATAGTAACATGATTACTGTACCTTCTATAAATAGTAACATGATGAGCAGGTGAGTTCTATAAGTAGTAACATGATTACTGTACCAGCAGCAGAGCAGGTGAGTTCTATATATAGTAGCATGATTACTTCTTCTTATTGGATTGTTTTTAATTCCGGCCAACCCTAGAATTTCAGATGCGAGCTTACAAACCAGACACATGTTGAAAGCATAATCAAAATTGATATACAGTCTCATAGTTGTTTTTATTGAAAAAGTGACAGCTAAAGCAAGTAACTGATAAATATATATGTAGTTGCTAAAAACTGACTGTTTAAAGCAAATTGCTGCATAGTGCAAGGAACATTTAAGGTAAAGGTCATTGGATGATTACTGTAAGTGATATTATAGCAGCCCGGCTAAATTTTAGTGCAGATTCCTAAATTTGAGTAATTTTGATTAGCAAGTACTTGAATTATCACTTTCGGAGCAGCCCTTATATATTGAATTCATGACATCTAAACCACTGACTTCACGAAGTTCACAATGGAAAGAGTGGATCGTTGCACACCTGATTGGGTGGTTTTGTGTTAGGTATAATGTTTAAAGAAGTCTTTATCTATTCTAGGGGGACCAAGCAAATGCAGTGGAGACAGAAGGACAGAGTTTAGAGGATCTAATGAGTCAAATGAAATCATTGTGATACTGGTTCACTGGTTAGGAATTGATCGTTTACTTCAACACTCACTGTGTCAATCAGAATGCTGTGACGGAATCTCATGACCCCAGCTCATCTGGAGGTATTCCTGGAAATGACCAATGGGCTGCCATAATTGTTATTTTGTTATGCTTATTTGCGTTCCATAAGTTGGTTGAAAATTGGTGCAATTTAAAAATAAATTATTGGTCAATATTATTTTTTTTTTTATTTTGAAGGACAATGCTAGATAATTTTATTATAATAAAGAAATAAAGTTATCATATGTCTCTGGACCTTGTCTTCAAACATTTTGATAAAATATGCTCGTTCAAAGTCCAGTCCAAAAGGCCCATGTCATAAAGGACAGCCAAATATATATCATTTCAGATAACTTAAAGTTCAACTTTTCAAAAAAAAAATTTGAATTTTTACCGTTTACCTGTTTAATTTACAATTTAATAACATACAGACAGTTTGACAACATACAGTGAATCGCAAAAATTAGTGTATGCTTTCAAGAGATATTTAACTTCAAAGTAATCGTTATTTCCCATAGTACCTCTCTTTCAGGTTTTCTAAGCATCCTTAATTCACAGTGCATTTGTGAAAAGTGGATGGACTTACTCCTTCTGGACCTACACCAGCATTATGGTTACCTTTTGAAAGAGAAATATAACTTCAAATATGTTTTTTAAGCATGTGATACTCATCTGTTACAACTAAGACAGCATATACATTTCACCACTTACATCACATGCGCCCTTACATCTAACAGATTGAACAGTGCCATCAAAGCTGCTCCACATTGCCTTCATTTACTTTCTTAATATTTCTCTTTAATGAATTTGAAACTGATATTATTGGAATTACTGACAATATAGTTCTGTTCGAGTATTGTTTACTGTTAATCATAAAATTTTCACAAGAACTTTATTTTCACTTTTTTTTCACAAGAGAGTACTCGTTCATTAATTGATCACTTTGCTAATTTTAAGTTCTTCTGTACTGAACGATTTCAGGAAACATATGGAATAGCTTGTTCGCAAATTTATGGTCCCATTAATTGACCTTAAGATCAGAAATCACAAACTTTTTGTCTCACGAATTGAAAGTAATTTACAGTAAGGTTTAATAAATGAAGCTTTAGAATACTGATGAGAAATTAAAAGCCGTGATGCTATAGGTTTCAGTGTTTTATAATACTGAGCATTAAAATGGCAAACAGTTGTTTATTACCAGATAAATAATGCTTTAATATTGCAGTATTTAAAACTCACTGTTGAACTACATTTTTTTTTCTTTAGTTATATGAAAAAATTGTCAAGCTATGTTAGTATTTATTTTTACAATGATTGTAAGACTAGCTTTTCTGTATATGATCTTCATATTATCGGTACACAGAATAGGAAATAGCATTTCCTTAATATATATTGTTTAATTTTATGTTGCTGGATACAGTGATATGATGTACATGTAATTAATGAAGCTGTAACAAAATCACTAAATACTGAAGTCATTTGATTCAAGTATACAAGGTCTAGTATTCAACGTGATTTTGTAAGGCCAAACAAAATGGTTGTGTGTTTCCTGTCTCTTTGTAAACATATTTAAGGTTAGCCAGTAAGGTTTTATTTTGCCTATTTTGTTCTAAAAATACTTGAAAATTGATCTTTTTTATCGTTTCCTTATAACAAAAGTTTGAAGTCGGAAGTATTAAATTAAAAGAAGTTATGGTCAGTCTGGATACTCGAAACACACGTATTTGTTTTATTGGCCTTATAGTCTATGGATCTAATTTTTCTAGTCATTATGAATAATTGAAATCAAGCTGTGTCTTTGAATAGTCACTAGACTCAAAATGATGCATTTCTTCCAACCTCCAAGGCAAAACCAATAAAAAATGGCCGTTTGACATTTTGAAAATTTGGTTAAAGTTTTGCCTCCCTATAGCAACATCCTGCCTAAATCAGAAACACATATTGTTCTTTCCTGTTGAACATTTAGTCAATTATGATAGACACATGCACAGGGGGGGGGGGGGGGGGGGGGGGGGGGGGGGGGGGGGACCAAACCACAACAAACTTTAGGGGTCATAAAAAAAAAAAGAAAAAAAACCTTTAAAAAATTTAGAAGCCCTTTGACTTGGGGGGGGGGGGGGGGGGGGGGGGGGGGGGGGGGGGGGGGGGGGGGGGGGGGGGGGGGGGGGGGGGGGGGGGGGGGGGGGGGGGGGGGGGGGGGGGGGGGGGGGGGGGGGGATTTTTTAAAAAATTTTAAAAAAGGGTGTCTGATCTGGGGAATTTTTTTTTTATTTTATAGAAATATTTTTTTTTTTTTTTTGGGGGGGGGAAAAAAAAAAAAAAAAAAAAATTTTTTAAAAAAAATAGGAAAAAAAAGGCCCTTTGGTTTAAAATTATAAGGCAAGCAACGACTCTCCAGAACAACACCTCTCTATTACAACAAACACATTTCTGTGTTCCCAACGATTGTCCAAATGGACTGTTTTTATGATTCAACTTTCATTGAGAGTGTTTTGCTACTGTAAATTTATCGGGGGGAAAAAAAAAGAAGAGGTTGTTTTTTTTTTTTTTTTTTTTTTTTTTTTTTTTTTTTTTTTTTTTTTTTGTGTGGTTTTTTTTTTTATTTTTATATATAATAAAAAAAATAATTTTTTTTTTTTTTTTTTTTAAAAAAAAACTTTTTTAAAAAAAAATTTTTTTAAAAAAAATTTTTTTTTTTTTTTTTTTTTTTTTTTTTTTTATGTGGGAAACCCTCCCCAAAAAAAAATTTTTTAAAAAAAAAAATTTTTTTTTTTTTAAAGGTTTTTTTTTTTTGGGGGTTGCACTTACTCTGAAATACTTTCATCAATTTAATGCTCTTGTGTATTCATGAGGAAATATTAATACTTATTAATTATACCCTTACCTTGCTAATGGCAAAAGATACTTCTTTCCCAACCAGTGTAGATCATGATCAGCCTGCACAGTCATGTAGTCAGATAATGTTCTGATGTGTTCGCTGTTAAGTCAGATACTCTCTCTTTCTTTGAGGCTGATTCAATCTGGAATGAGTCTTCAGAGTGTTAAAAAAACGTTGTGAGAACTTGTTACGCAATCGTGAGTAAGTAAATTAGTATAAATAAGATAATATTTTCTTACCAATGTCTGTTAGAAATTTATGGTAAGAATTTCATTTTTGTTTCTTGTGTGTAAACCCACTGAAGTGGACAGTGGAAAAAATTGGATTGTTTTCTGTGCATAATTAAAATCAAAACCTTTTATAATGATGATTTAATACTACAATTTATTTGTGAACGAAATTTGTCACATGATTGTTTGTGACTACAGCGTTTTATTTATAAATCATATTTGAATGCTAATACACTGTTTCGTATTATTTATAATTTGTTATATAACATTAAAGTATTTCTGTTTGCATTTCATGTATTTAAAGATTATTGTTTCACAATTTATGATGAATAAAATGGTGCAAGATTTATGTATCTAATTCTTTGAACTTAGAATGGTTGTTCATTTTATGCAGGCATAAGATTATAACATGACAAACATGAGGATCTCAGTCTGCTAAATTTCTCTGTGGTTTGTGGTGGGAAAGTTTTGTAAACAAATGCTGACTTTTGAAATGGGAGGTCAAACACTTAAAAAAAGGTGAATTCAGTATTTTCTAGATAACATGCTCCATAGGAAACAAGTAGTCATTATATGGATACTCTTCTAAGATAATAAATTGTCTTCTAAAACATTAGCTGGTGTATTTCAAACTAATCTCGCAGCAATTTCAGTGGATGACTGGTCGCAAACATCTTACATTTGATGGACAAAACTTGCCGGGTTAGCCCTGTTTTTGAACTATAAAGACTGGGTGACACACAGTAAGTGGTCACAACTGCTTACCTGAGAATTCATTGGCTAGCTAAAATCTATAGACTTAAGATGGATAAGAAGAAATACATGTACAATGTCATTGTTTGGCTAGAATCTATTACCATCCTATACGAAAGAACTTAACAGTCATAGTGTCCCTTTAGTGGATACCTGCGCTCAGTATGTGTTCATGGTAATGATAATTGGCAAAATTAAGGAGCTAAAGGTGATCAGCCGCCCAATAGAGATACCTCTAAAGAAAAGCTCACCCTGATCAAGACTTGCCAGAGTGAAGATGCATAACAATGACTACCAGCTAATAGACAGATGAGAAAACGTCTTTCTGTTTAGGTTTCCCACATGACACAGTAGGATCAATGATGGTATGTATGATACATTGAATCTGGGTTCATCACCAAAATGCTCATGTGGTCTTACAGACCATACAGCAGAGTAATAACTTCAGTTATGTCCCCTGTATGAACGACAGGAACTTAAATAAAAAGAGCAATGTACCTTGCAAAATAAAAACCTTTATAATTATGAAACAGAGTGCCAAGATGACTATATCGTTCAGCTGAGTGCATGACCTATTTATGATCCAAGGTGACCTTGGACACAAACATTCTGTTTGACATTGAGAAGACAAACATTCTGACAAATTTTTAATAAAACGATTATTGGCTATAAAATGTGACCACTAGAGTATTAACAAATTTTTCTTTGGATTTAACCTGTTGACCTTATTTTTAATCGCTGGTGATCCACATTCAATTTTGACCTAAAAATCAACAGAAACACTGACCAAATTTTATGACAACTTTGTATTAAATGTGCCATCAAAAGTGTTATTAAGGCTTTAACTTGATTTGTTCTAGTGACCTAGTTTTTGACCCCAAGTC